>VDFB02281492.1:109232128-109322537 GCA_007258455.2 Sequoia sempervirens | reverse complement strand
GGAGAGAGATAATTGAGAGGGAGAGAGGGAGAGAGATATAGATGGAGGGAGAGAAAGACTTGAGAGGGAGAGAGGGAGATAGAGGGAGATAGAGGGAGGGAGAGGGAGAGAGACTTGAGATGGAGAGAGGGAGAGAAAGTGGGAGAGAGAGACTTGAGAGAGAGAGTGTGAGTGTGAGTGAGACATTTAGAGAGAGAGAGAGGAAGTGGGAGAGAAAAAAGAGAGAGAGGGAGTGGGAGAGACTTGAGAGAGAGAGACCTAAGAGGGAGAGAGGGAGTGGGAAAGACTTGAGAGAGAGACATAAGAGGGAGAGAGAGAGAGAGGGAGAGGGGAGATGGAGAGGGGATGGAGAGGGATAAAGAGAGAGAGGGAGATGGAGTGGGAGGGACTTGAGAGAGAGGGAGGGAGTGAGAGAGAAAGAGAGAAGGAAGGAAGGATGGAGAGAGAGGTAGAGAGATGTCTAGAGCTCAAGGAGAGAGAGTGAGAAAGATAAGTATAAAAAGGGATAAAGAAAGAAAAAAGGAGGGAGGGATAGGTCTAGAGCTTAAGGGGAGACAATGATATATAGAGAGGTAGAGAAAGGGATAGAGAGATATGATTATTTATGCATATTTTTTCATCTCCTTGCTACAAAAAATATAAATATTTCATTATTCATTACTTTTTCTAATGTTTCAAGTATTTTGAGACGAGTGTTCCAAAAAAATCATGAAAAAAGTACTTTGCATGTGAAATTAGTGAGCATTCGATGTTTCAAAAATGAAATATGAAGTTCAAATGATTATAATTATTTTTTGGTGTATAATATAGAAACACCACCTAGTCCATTGCGTAGAGCTCTTAATCACCTATAAAAAGTCAAAATTTCGATAAGAAACATAAAAGTTATGCCCATTTTACTAAAGAAGTTTTTTAGGTTTTCAAAATGGATATCCATTTTGTTTTTCAAAAAAATGGGTTCCCGCTTTCCAAAACGGATATCCATTTCGGTTTGGTATTACCAAACCAAAACAGATATTGTAACCAAGCCTGCAAAAAGTCAAAGGCGTGAATTCTACATTTTTGGACGTGTTAAAAATGACTTTTTTTCCCATTGCCACATTTTGGACCCCCATGATCCTACACATACCCAATTTTTTAATTACAATAATATATTAAATCAATTTATGCAATGGTGTACAACACCATATCCCAAAAAAAATATCATTATCAAGTTTCCTTGTAGGTGGTTCTAAGATAAGCACAGGTTTATTTTGAACCTATGGTTGTTGTGAGGGTGGATAAATGATAATTTGAGGCTTAGGTGGTCCAATAATTAAAGGGTTTGTAGGAGGTCTAAGAAATAAAGGACTCGAGGGAGTCCCAATGTTCATAAACTCAACACACTTATCCTTATTTTCATAATTTTTTACTGAAGGGCCCGAGTCTAATGTCACTTCATCATCTTCATCTAAGGAAGAAAAATTACTATTGTCAATGTTCTCATTTTCTTGCAGCATGATATTCTCCCTAGTAGGATACTTTTTAGGAGAGCTACAAACTAGATGTTCATGACATTCAAATATTGGTTCTTCTAAAATGACTTCATCACAAGTAAGGTAGTTATCAATGATGGAATTCTCTTTTTCAATAATGTTTTCCCTAGGGGAAGAGAGACAAATAGGACTCTCATAACTCTCATTGGTTTGATCTTCTAACACCAAAATATCTTCTTTACAAAGAGGATAGATATTAGGAGAAGACCAAGTTTGATTGTCATGATTATCCACCATTGTATTCTCTTCACTAAAGCATTCTCATAAGTGTGAGGGATGAAATTATTTTTGGCATGCTTAGAAAGATACAATACTAAAATCGTGTGACCAAAAATGAAAAGTACTTCTAACCATCTTATGCAATGTTACAAGAATGTAAACAATGTATATCCACAGATGAAAAGTACTTTTATCTAATTTGTGCAAAGCTTCAAAAATGCAAACAATGTCTATCCAAAAATGAAAATCACTTTTATCAAACTTATGAAAAGCTTCATGAATGTAAAAATTATGTATGTAAAAGTGAAAATTGCTTTTATCCGTATTATGCAAAGTTTCATAAATGTAAACATTTTCAGATTTGATGATTTTTTGTATTGAAATGATTTTGGAATTATTCAAAAATGACCACTAAATGGATGATTTTGACCTAGATGCATAAAATAGAAGTTCCTAAAACTTTCCAAATTGATGCTATAGGTTACTAGAACGCCTAGGAAGTATAGAAAATCACTGAAAATCTCATAAAAGTTGGTTTTTGTATGCCTCCAAGGACTCATTCTCCTAGTGGTGAATGGGTCCCGGTATGCTTTTTTGGGAAACTCTCAATCTGATATTGGAGCTTACGAACTGTGAAAACTTGTTGCCTTTGCAACCCTAATAGGGACTCATTCACCTTATGGGGAATGGGTCTTGGTACAAGATTTTTCAAATTTGAAAAATGCAATTTCAAAGTGATTAGATGTGTTTTCTGTTTCAGGTTTCAAACTATAACTTTTGTAGCGAAATTTTCTAAAATTTTGTGTTGAAATGCAAGTGTAATGAAGGAAAAAACATGAACTATATGACACTTTTCAAATGCAATTTTGATCCAGTTTTTGAATATGAATGATGACAAGTACACTGATATGCAAATACTATGCAAAATCAATGTAACATTATGCAATTTTTGTTGAATTTTTAGATTTATTTAATGAATGTCAAATGAAAATTTACACCCAAAATGCTATGAAAAATAATGCAATTCAAAAAACCCTAAATGAAATGCAAACTAATGCAATGTAATGCAAACTAATGAAAATCCTAGAACTAGGTTTTGAATGGACTCCAATTTTTAGAATTTTGATGTACAAGGTCAAATTCACCAAAATGAAACATAGAAAAATAGGACTCACCCCAAATATGGTGGTAAAAGGGGATGAATGGACCTATTTCTCTAATTTCATTCAAGGAAATGAGATCCACACCAAGAATTGACCAACAACCCTTAGGTGTGAATCTTGCAAATTTCCTTTTTTGCTAGGATGGGGGTATGAACTAAATTGCACTTTGGGGAGAGATATTCAACATAGCAAATAAATTCCAAATTATAAGCTATAAAGTGCATTTGGAAGCTAGATCATAATATTAATAAAACCAACAAAATTTAGGGAGATTTTGGAAGAGTTAAATGCTACATACCTCTCAAAAAAACCATTTTTTCATGGCCCACTAAGGAGTCATTTGCATAGTGGTGAATGGGTCTTGGCTAGGGTTCTAGAAAATGAATTTTCAAGTTTTTTTCTTCAATTTCTACACTTCTAGATCCTAGTGGGAGACTATCAGAAACCTAGAAATAAATTTTGTAGCTTAGTTTCCATGATATTGGAAGAAAGGTGAAAACTTTGATAACTTTGCAACTTTCTCCATTTTTTCTCTTTAGTTGATTTTCAACATAAAACCTACAATCACACATCAAAGGACAAGAAAATGTTGATCGTTAGGGAATAGTGGTTTACCTTGGTCAAACCCCAATTTAGTAAGTAAACCTTGTAGTGAAACGATGCACAAAGGAATGATGAATGAACAACAATATGCAACAACTCACCAAACCTCAATTGAAACCTTAGAGTACAAATCTGAAACTTAGCATGAAATTCCATCAACGTGTGTATAACTCGATCATGAACTTGACATAAGATAATTATGCTTTGAACACTTGATCTTGATCACTAATGCTATGTCATCACATTGTCTCATCAACATGCATGTCTTTGACATGATGATTCATATCTTGATTACTACAATAAACTTTAATGATATACCCTTGAATTCCTTATAAATTCTCTTGTGAATGCTCTTGATCTCATGAACTTGCTATTAGGACTTGCTCATAAATTTTTCTAGGTGAAACTAGGTGAAATAGCCTTGTATTTATACATAACTTAAGATGAAATTCCAAAATTCAAATATCACTAGTCGACTCCAAATCTAGGATTTGAGATCATCAAAATACCACCAAAAACATACCCCAAGGAGGGGTCCTATATGTAAGTGAGGACCCATTCGCCATGTGGTGAATGGGTCCTAGCACACTTAGCTAGGAACACTTCCGGGATTGTGAAAGTTTATATGGAAATAGGGTCGTAGGACCTAGTGATGACCCATTCACTAGGTGGTGAATGGGTCCCAGGTCACTAACCTAGGACACACACCTTCAAAAATTAAGTGTTGTGTAATATCACTTATAAATGTTGAGATTTATCCCTCAGAAACTACAATTAATTATGCTTGGATTTGAATTAAAGGGGCTAATTAACCTCAATTGACCTCAATTAATTAATAAAAACCTAGATTAGTGTGAAAATGTAAAGATACACTTTACAACACCCTAAATAAGGTACCATGAAGTCTGTTTAGTTTAGAAGGGCCCTAAACTAAATGTGAATGTGTAAAACACATTACAACACTAAATTAAGGAAACATTAGGCTCATTTTAATATTAATTATTCCTAAATTAAGTGAGAAAAATGAATACTGTTTTTGACACTACAATTAATTTTCATTAAACATTACATATTATTAATAATTTCTCAATAATTTGGTATAAAAGTATATATTACAAGTTTCATAATTATGACTTAATGTACATTTAATCAATAGTATAATGGCATGTGAAATTTGGATAATATCTTTGAATAACCAAGTATTTAAATTTTCTCAACTATAAGAGGAAGAGAATCACTTGACTACTTTTCCTCCAACCAAAGACCAATAGTCTTCCACACACATTCCATCCTAAATTGTCCCTCCCCTTCATAAGCATAACATATCAACAAAAGATCTTCAATTTCATAATTCCATATGAAAATTAGTGTTATCTCTTAATACAAGCAATATGTCAAACAAATCTAGATTCCCTCTAGCTAAGTCTAACACATCTAATTGATTGTAATAAAAAGAAACTATGAATCGATAATTCAATCAATGATTTTACATTACTTTGTCCAAATATTTAATAATCAAAATAAACACATTCCATAAACTGGTTATATATAATTCTAATTTCACATTCAAGATTGTAAAATTGTTTAATAAACAAGTATATGCATATCCACATTAAAAAATGACCCCCCTACCAGACATTTGTCTAACAAATTTATTGATTGATGTTAGTTGAAATAACCTAGGTGAGTTTGTGATAGGGTTTTGACTAAGTATTTTGCTATTGTTGTGTAGTGCAATGTAGTTGCAACGTAAAATCAAGATAGCAAATTTAATCACAATTTCCATTTTCTATAATTTTATTGCCATATGTAATTCTACCCCACCATATTAAAACAAGTCCAATCTAGATGTTAATATTTTCCTTTAGTCGTATTCAAAATTATTTTTGCATTTGGTTATAGTTCTTCCATATCTTTATTCATATATAAGTATTCTTATTTGTATATTTTCATTTGATCTTGAAATTTATACAAATATATTGATAATTGTATATTCAAATACCCTCTCTTTCGTATACATATTCATATATAAATGTTTACAAATAACATATTTATCATCATAATAGTATGAACCAATTAAAAATATGTATATATGCATGTATTTATGCATGTATGCATGTATGTATGTATGTATGTATATGTATATATGTATACTTTAGGTGTACACATATACCTATATAAATATATACAGCTTATAAATATCATTAAGTCTGATATCTTTAATACTAGAAAAGAAGATGAATAATATAGTGAAATTCTTATTTTTGGTGTAAATAGGTAATTTATCTAATTAGTTATTAGTGGGGTCTTATTTATATGAACTAATTCCACTTAGGTCCTAGGCATATTTTTAGAAGCTTTAAGTTGTTTAGATGATATTTTTTGTTTTTTAGATTTTATTAAATATTGGTGTCCTAGGTCATTTAATGATGGATCAAGTCATTTAATAATGATAGAAGTCATTTAATGTTTTACATTTGGTACTTCATCACACCAAGTATATATATAACCAAGGATATTGTACACTTTTCAATATACTTCATCATCATATTTGATAGATTTTAATATCAAGCAAGCTCATTTCTTGGATACTCTCTTGTGGAAGGATTTCAATTTTTTTGTAGGTGGTCTTTGGTATAGAGCTAATTTTCATCTCGTACACTTATCAAAAGATAAAAGTATAAATTCTCTAGCTTTTAGACTATACAATGTCAAGTGTCTGTGATTATAGGAATTCACCAAAGTTTATGGACATATTATGGTCATAAGTTTGAATAAAATTTTCAAAACAACCTCAGATATAATAATGATCGAGCATAATAGTAATTTTTCAATATAGAACTATCAAAGTTCAAACATTCCAATAGGTAATTTCATAAATGGAAACCCATATACAAATCATAGAGGCTAAGAGATACCCATAATAACCTCATTCTTATCGGGGTTGAAACATATCATTGAAAAATTCATAGTATTCACAAACCTATCCAAAGTTGAAAAAATTATAGTGTTCACAATGAACATATAGTGTTAACAAGGATCAAAAACTTCTAACAACATTCACAAAAAACATTTTACTACAAAAAAGTTAGATTAGATGACAACAATCAAATATACCACAAACTTGTCAAGGTTGAAATTACCATAAAAATGTTTTTCATAAACACAAACCTAGTTATTTGATTGGTAAAATGGATCTCAGACTTAAATCACACTTGTCCCAATTTGGTAGGATTAGAAATGATCTCAAATCCACTTCATTGCAAAACTAAATGAAAGAGTCAGAATGGTGAATCAAGGTTCTACTCCTTTTTTTGTTTTGTTTTGTTGTGGTTTGATGATGATTGAAACTAATTGAATTTGAAGATGCAATGTTGTTTCTAGGTTAACTTTGAAAATGTATAAGTCTATTGTGATTTTTGAGAAATGGAAAAATGAAAGAAAAAAATAAAATCCAAAAATGTAGAGAGCAGACACAAAGGAACCTGATGTGTAAATTTAGTATTGAATTAACTAGTCTGGGGCATAATGTACCCTAGGATTTCCTCCTATTTTTTGGGATCTCCGAACACAGGCCTGAGGTCTCTAATCTATAGCTCATGTTCTTCTGCACTCATTGTTGAAACTTCATTTTTTAAAGAGAAAATCCAATTTCCATGTCTTGACAACTTGTAAGGCTTGAATGCATGAATGAGCAATTAGTCCTCCATCTTCCTCCAATTATCTTGAAAATTGAAAATCTACACATATAAAAGAGGGGGAATAGTTGTACCATATAGGGGCTTGCCTAAGTCAAACCATGTTTTGGTATTTCTACCACCATAATGGCTATGATGATGTATGAAAGAGAGATTACCCTCAATCATGGAGATGCTAAATGATAAAAAAGAAATGAATTGACTAATTCTATAATCCACCACTCATATTTTAATTCCTTGATGGACTAAAGTCATGTGATCATCACCTCCAAGGAGAATTTGATTTTTTGATTGAAGTCCTACAAGTGTTAGTACTTAAAAAATAAATGATCATAAAACATGAACAAACTTACATAAAAAATATGATGAATGATTGACAAGATGCTTGATTTAAATAAATTCTACTAAAATGCTAATAATTATGCTCTTGATTGTTCTTGATTGCTCAATGAGTTTACTTATGTTTTCTTCTAGGATTTCAAATGATAAAATGGCTATTATTTATATTTAATTCTTCTAATTTCCTAAAAGTCAAATGTCAATAGCCGAATAAAGAAATTGGAAATTCAAATAATAAAATACTAATGACATGTTCAAATTGGAGCCAAAAAGAGGTGTTGTAGGGCATAGGGTGCCCTAGGCTATATCCATTATTTTCAAGGCCCAAAGTGTTAGGGGACGATGTTAAATGCCTATTTTTTTCCCTTTGTTTGATTTTCTAAATATTTTTATAAAACATGTGATTAATCGAATAATTAGGTGCAAGCAAATAAGGGAGAGCTATACCTATTGTGAAATTTTCAAGGGTGACAATTTTAAATGCTACATTTATCCCCCACTTTAAGAAGAGTGTGAAATTATGCTCAAACTCACAGTAATGTATGGAAAGGTTCAAGAGGTGTTAAATTATTGAAACATTGAAGGGATTGGAAGATATTGAACCTAGGGGGTGCACTATCCCCTGTATTCAAGATCCTATGGTAAGACAATATGAGGAAAAGGAACACACATGTGAAGTGTAATATAAACAAATATAAAGCATACACGATGAAAAAATATGACATAAGATAGTGTAAAACATAAACATGAAATGAAAAAATAATGCAAGCACAACACAAACAAAATGCAAGAGGGATATGATAATAAAAAACTAGCAAGCTTTGCAAAAATATTACTAAGATCAATACCCAAGATGTTCATGAGTTCATAGGCTACCAAAGTATTGTATTTTCTAAGTGAACCATGTGCCAAAGCACCACAAGCTAGTTAAGTTTGATTTTCACTAGGTGAGGTTGGACAAGAAATAACAAAGGCTAGTGAGGATCGACTTTCACTAGGTGAGTTTTGAAAAGGTAGCAAATGAGATACACACAAGGACTAATGAAGTACGATATTCACTAGGTGTGACCTCATGTCAATTGTATCAATAATTATAATCCCAATAATTTTGATAAGGTGCTACACAAAAATGATCAATATGCCAAATAAATGCATCACCATGTCTAACATGTGTGAACAAAGTGAAACACATAATGGAATATATGCCCCCACCTTAGAGTAACAACTTTAACACAAACTGCAAGAAATTTCCTTTAAGGTAGAGTGACAATATATGCAACATGAAATGACCATGAGATTTTATTGGAAAACCTAATTCCAATGATGTTCCCTATAAAGCTAACTAATGATGAGGGGTTGTCCCCAAGACAAAGCCACATAACAAGAAAAAGGTGTCACATAAGGGATCCACAAATCTGGGGTCAGTATAGATCATTCATAATATATAATATGATTATGGTCAGAATTAACATCATTCCCCTAGATACTCATGGAACTAAGAAAAATAATGGAAAAATGAAACATAAAGATGACAACACTAACTTTTGGGTTAACATGGAAGAGACCTAAATACCACAACACATTGCATCATCCCAAAAAGGAAAACATAAAACATAACAAAATGTTGACAATATAAAGGAGAATGTGTTGGACTCAAGGAACACTAAGAGGGGGGGTGAATTAGTGTTCAAGAATATTCTAAACTTCAATTCAAATTATAAACCATCTACAACATTTAAACTAAAATAAACATGAAAGAACATTAAAGAAACAATCAAGACACCATAACACCAATATTTTTATGTGGAAACCCTGCTATGGGAAAAATCACAGTGGAGATTAATCCATAATTTATACTCTGTTAAAAGCATGAAGAAAAGAGAATTTACATGCATTCAGGCACACTGCCTATAGCTCACCACTCAAAATAAGGAAGGATCACTTCCTTACAAAAATGTTTGTGATTGCAAAAAAATATTGAACTGAGAAGATAGCATCTACAAATGCCTGGAATCAGTTTTGGTGAAGCACATAAATCAGATTCTAGACCTTCTGTCTAATTTTGCAATTCGCTCTACTCTACTCTACCTTATTTTTCTTAACTAAGTATTCTTCTGCTCAAGCAAAATTTACACAACTGATTTTCTAATATTCACACACACATCTAATCTTCTCTTTACACACACTTACACACACATCATGTATGAAAAATGAATTGCATGAACTCACATATATATCTTCTAGCAAGAATTCAATTTTTATATGTTGGATTCAAACAAAATACAAAATATTCTCCACATGTTAGATTAGATCATGAAAAATTTATGATGCACACCCACACAACTTGGGAAAACCATAGCTAGGACCCAAAAAAATAATTCTTCGAACATAGAAAAATTTAAACAACTAATCCTTATACATTTGTGACACGCTACATTCATTAAGTCGACCATAATGAGGAAATGAATAGAAAAACATCCTGCTAGATCTCCAAACTCATACACAGATTAATGCAAAAATACAAAACTTAACATTAAGATAACATAGATGCATAAAAAACTATATCATGGATCCACAACTCAAACTAATGATCCAATGAAGCATACAGGTCGACATATTACCCTAATACCCTATTCTACCTGCTTTCTATCGGTAATAATTTTGTTCTCGACTTTGCCTGCTGGTATGACCAGATTCTGATCTATGGACCACAATAATGGCTCTAGTTACCATGAATGACAACACTAAAATCCATATGCCGGAAATCTCCCCAAGCCATATTCCAACAATCTCCCCCTTTGGCATTGATGGCAACACTTAGTGAAAAATGACTAAGTGTCGGAACCAAAACTCAAAAATTCAAAACACAACAAAGCACTGCTCCTCCTTAGAATTTCAAGGAATTTTTCACTCCATTATCTCCCCCTTTGACATCAATGACAAAAAATTACTACTCTCCCTCCTTTTTCTAAGGTATTTACTGCACTCTCTCTCACTTTGTGAATGCAAAAATTGATACAAATTTGAAGAACTACAACTACTGCACATGTCAAAAAATTATTTTATACTTATCTTTCATCTTTGAAAGAAATTTATTCCAAGCATCTACTACAATCCCAATAATTATTATCAAACTATTATTTTTTGATGTCCTATCGATGATTTGAATGAGGGATTCTAGAATAGTAATTGCTTCTTCCAACTTCTCTCCTTTCCTCAAGATCTCAATTAGTTGCTCCAATATGCATTTAGTTAGATCCTTCACTTTCCAAAAAGTTTCCATAAGAGTGTTTTTGGAAAAGTGAACCTTTGCATGCTTGGTCTGCAACTCCTGAATCTTTTTCTTGACTTCTCCATCATGGTCCTAAAACATATTATAATCTTGACCAATTTTGTTCAACTCACTTTCAATCTGCTCCAACTTGTCCTTGTATTTCCTAAAAACATGAGGCCATCTAAGGCAATAATTGTAGATGTTATTTGTTGAGTTTATGCACTACCTCAACACATTCATTTTCCTTTTCAATTTTGTAAGAGATAGCCTGAACTGCTCCTTCAAATGAAGAATTATTTCTTCCTCTTTCTTGTCCTAAGGCTTAGAGGCCATAGCCTCCGTGATACATTCAATAATTTCTTTTGGAAGTACATTATGAAAAATTTCCAATTCAATGTTATTGTGCAAAAAATAATAGCCTAGAGTGCTTTCAATCAGGTCCTACTCATATGAGAGTTCATCTAACCATATGTCAACAATATTTTGCATTCCATCTTCCTCCTAAACAATCTATGGTATCTTTGTTTTGAATAAAGCATCTTCTTCATCACTTCCTTCTACTATTATTACATTTGGTTCAACTAGTTTCAATTCATCTCTTGGAGTGTATTCATCAAAATATTTATCTGGTATATCCACAATTATCTGTTCTTTTCCTTTTCCTTCAAATTTTGGAGACTTGTGTGCCAGAGAAGTGTCATCAACAAACTCTAGAGCCCTTTTCTGCTTCCTCTCCATCTTACTAGAAGAGGACCCAACTTCAACTACTTTAATTAGAATGGAGATGCGAACTATTCCAAACATTCCCAACAAATCTCTAAAGAAATTTTCGTAAACTTGCTCACATTTTTCTAAAGTATTAGAATGTTCAAAAATTTTCTTACAAACTAGTTCATTTTTGTTCCATACCACATTGTCATTCTAAGGCAAGAAATTCAGAAAATACATCATGATAAAAATGATCAAAGTACCAAACCTGAAAGGGTAATCTGCATCCATTGTCAATTGCACATTTTCCATTAGTTGATCTTTTAACAAACTGCACAGGTTAAAGTCTTGGTCCTCCATTATCATTTTATGAGAAATGTAAACTACGCCTGTTGAGGTTGATTCTTCCCTGTTTCTGAAGAAAATTTTGTATGAAATTCCATGTGCAATGTACCTCTTTATTGGATCTTTGATCGTTGAAATTATTAGAGCCCTTTGATCTCCTGTTACTTCGGTTAGGGTTTCGACTTCAATGTTCCAAATCAACTTCTTTTTCAGAATATCCTTGACATTACACAATAGAATTAATTTTTGATCACCTCTTTTGAAATGTGATATGGTTTATCCAAAGTGAGAGTGTCCTCATTCAATCTGTTCAAGATAAACCTAACAACTTCTGCATTGTCAAAATAAGGAAATTTATTCCAAATGTCCAAACTTCTATGTTTCGCACCTTCAAGCCACTTCAATTCATTGGATGACAAAATATTTCTTAGATCTTTGATCTTCCTACTACTATATTCATCCAAATTCACTATTCCTTTGATTTGCGTCATTTTACTTTTCGTACCAAACAAGGTTTTTCTAACGAGCACAAAATTAGAAATTCTACGAGCAACTGAAATACCTGATGAATTCCCCACCAAATTGACTTGACTCCTTCAAATTTATGCTGCAGGGGATATTTCTCTAATCTTCTTTAATGCAAGGTGACAAATGATAGTTCTAAATATCCTTTTATAGCTTGTACACCTAACCTTTTTAGCTGCATTAAATATTTTTCCCTAAGAGTTCTGATTACTCTATTTTCTTAGACAACAAGAGAATAATTCATCTGCAGACCTTCTAGATCTTGAATTGCTGCAAAAATGATCATGGAAACATTTGAATACTACTGGCACAACTACTAAAAATTCCCTACATTCCAATGCCAACTGTTGACAGGGGATAAAATATTTTTCTTGAAAAAAAACTCCCCCTAGGCCAATGGCCTAAGATCAATTTCTAGAGGAATTACTGGAGGCTACTTCTAATATGGGCTTATCAGATTCACTCTTCTTCACCCATTTTTTCTTCATCTGATCTCTTATTTCTTCCACTTTCACTTTCCCTTTTCCTTTATCATCTTTCTGTGAAATTCTTCCTTCGTATACCAGACCTCTTCTATTCATGTTTATGTTCCTGTAGAATCTTGCAATGTGACAAAATATATTGCAATTGTAACACACTGGATTTATTTGTCTATACAATTCATTCCATTGATTTCCTCTTGATTTGCATTCATTAGCAATATGCCCAAATTTTCCACAGGTATAGCATTTAACATTCTTTACACTGTCAGACATACTTCTGCATTCAATTGACTTATGACCAAACTTATCACAACTAAAACACTAATTAGGAAATGATGGACTACTTGAACTTATTTTACTTCTACACTAAGAAGCCCTATGACCAAATTCATTACAAGCAAAGCAGTAACCATTAAACTTTTGGGCATTGGGTTGTCTTACCGGATACCTTTTGCCTTTGTTCATCTAATTTCTTTTTCTAGGATCCTTGAGTTCAGATCCAGAGCTTTCTTCCTTCTCATATCCAAGACCTCACTTATCATTTGCATCTTTCTGTCCTTTAGTCAGCTCATCCAACTTAGCAAAACTTATCTTGAACTTTTCCTTGTACTCATTTGTAGTAGTGAGTTCATCTCTGAGAATAACTATCTATCTTTCAAGCACTTGTTCATTATTTTTGCATTGTTGTAGCTCAATTTCCAGCTGAATGAATCCACTATTAACTCAGTTGCATTCTTCAAATTTTTCTTTTAAAGATTGGGCCATATTTTCCTCATTATTCTTCCTTTCTTCAATCTCATTAGTTAACTTCATTGCTACATATTCAATCTCAAGCTTTAGAGTAGCATTATTCCTAGCAAGTTTTTCACATTCATCAATTATCTCTTTTAGGGTCTGATTCAATTGAAAATATTCCAAACTTTTATTCTCTTTCTGCTTCAGCTAATAACAAAGTTCCTTCCTCTTTTCTCTTGACTCATTGATTTTATCCTTCAATGATTGAATGAATTTTTTGACATCCACAAGATTTGCTTTTAATTCCATGACTTCTGCTTTAGACTGATCAAGATCATCAAGTGCCACCATTAGCTATTGTTGAAGACCACCAAAGTCCATTGTATTTCAAGATACGCCTCAAGATGTTAAACTTTCTAAAGAGGAACCTTCTTTGATACTAATTGTTGGACTCAAGGAACACTGAGAGGGGTGGGGTGAATCAGTGTTCATCAATATTCTAAACTTCAATTCAAATTATAAACCATCTACATCATTTAAACTGAAATAAATATGCAAACACATTAAGGAAACAATCAAGACACCATAACACCAATATTTTTATGTAGAAACCATGTTACGGGAAAAACCACAGTGGAGATTAATCCATAATTTATACTATGTTAAAAGTATGAAGAAAAGGGAATGCACATGCATTCAGGCACACTGCCTAGAGCTCATTGCTCAAAATAAGGCTCACTAGCTTACAAAAATGTTTGTAATTACAACAAAAGATTAAACCAAGAAGACATCATCTACAAATTCCTGGATTCAGTTCTGGTGAAGCACATAAATTAGATTTTGGACCTTCTATTTGATTCTGCAATTCACTCTACTCTGCTCTACCTTATCTTGCTTAACTAAGTCTGCTTTTGTTCAAGAAAAATTTACACAACTGATCTTTTGATATTCACACACACTTACACACACATCATGTATGCAAAACGAATTGCCTGAAATCACATATATATCCACTAGCAAGAATTCAGTTGTTATATGTCAGCTTCAAACAAAATACAAAATATTCTCCACAAGTCAGCTCAGATCATGAAAAATTTATGATGCACACCCACACAAGTTGGCCAAACCACAGTTGGGATCCAAAAAAAAAATTCTTCGAACATAGAAACATTTAAACAACTACTCCTTATACATTTGGGACACACTACATTCATTAAGTCAGCCACAATGAGGAAATGAATAGAAAAACATCCTGTTGGATCTCCAAGCTCGTACACGGATTAATGCAACAATATAAAACTTAACATTAAGATAACATAGATGCATAACAAAATATCTTGGGGATCCACAAGTCAAACTGAAGATCTGGTGAAGCATACAGATCGACGTATTACCCAGATACCCTGTTCTTCCTACTTTCTGTTGATAATACTCTATTCTCGACTTTGCCTGTAGGTATGACCAGATTTTGATCTGCAAACCACAATAATGACTCCAGTTGCCATCAATGACAACACTAGAAGCCATATACCAACAATCTCCCCAATCCATATGCCAACAAAATGGAGATACAAATAGATGAATTTCATGACATATTTTCTTATTTGTATCCTTGTGCCAATGAGAATAAGAAGGGCTATCCAAAGAAAAATAATAAACATAAAGATATGTTAATCAACACAACATGGGAGATCACATCACATGCAAGAAAACATATACTAAGTGCATACAAAATGGTACGACACATGTGAGTTGATCTAAAGAAAATAATTTGCATCCCAATCTCACTCATCATAAATGAAAGGTGGAAAATATGCTAAAGGGACTACAATAAGTGTCATATAAGAATTAGCTTCAAGTTCAGCACATGGTGAATCACTCTCATAAAGAGGACCATCATTGTTTCCCTCATGTTAAAGTTCATTTATTTTTAAAATATAAGAGAAATTTCAATATGATCTTCTTTTTGTTATTCTATCTTATCCTCTTCCTCTTCACTATCCAAATTTATCATAATAGCTTGTTTAAGAGAAACACGATCATGGGTAACATCATTGATATTTTCTTCTTTCATTCTTTTCTTTTGTTGGGATATGTAAGGTTCAATTTCATGGTTTGGAAAGGGTGGAGGAGTGGAATCAAGTGAGGATGAGGATGGATGGGTGGGAGGTAATTCATTGAAGTTGGTTTGGATACAAAATTGGTGATTAGTTAAGGTTTAATTCCTTTTAACAAGTTGGAAAGCTATGAAATGAAATCTACATTTATGCTATTTTTTACTTCTATTTATTTTTATATAGGTTTTAGCTTATGAACGAATAATGGAGGGGTTCCCCAATATAGGTATCTTTTCTTCCTTTTTAGGAGGAACTAAAGGGACCACCACAAGTTAGGATACCACTATATTCTTAGGTATATAAACTTGTTTTTCCTTCTGGAGGTATAAATTTTATTATACAATTATCCCTTGGTCTTTTATATGACGGTGGATGGAATAGAAGCATACATTCCTTATAGTCAAGATTGGATACTTGGTTCAGACTTAGGTTCCTCTACTACCTTTGGGATAGGAGAAATATCCATGGAAGTCATGGTGGGCTGAGGAACCTCAGGTGGGATATTACTAAGAGATAATTTGGTTGTATGCTTAGGTTTCAACTTTTGATATCATATGAAAAGGTGTTCTTCATGAGGCTTAACAAGTTCAATAGGTTGAGGTCAAAAATAAACTAATGAAAAGTTTCCATGAGATGCCAAAGGTTTGAAACCACTATGATAAACTATATGTATTTGGTCTTCAAATGGGAACTTTATGTACTTTTGGATGACTAATGGGACCACGTTCATTGAGCACAACAATGGATAGGCTAACTTCAAACGAAATTGGTCTAACATCAAAATGATGGTGAATGAGACAACCAAATCTATGGGTCCAACTATTACTAATAGAGTGATTGAACCTATAGGATGAACATAACCATCATAGGTTTTTAACCATGCTTTTTATTGTTTGTAGTTTTCTTTGAAAATTTTATGCATAAATAAGAATTCTTTAGTGATCACATTCGCTAGACACATGGGATTAATGATTATTCCCCTTGTGGCCTTTTTTTCATTATTTAGCTAGTGATATAGAGTGGACCATCAAATGCATGTGCATGGATGCATTAATATGTGTGAAAGAAATGTTAGGTAAAAAAATGGTTCAATCCTTACGAGGTTGAAATTATATTTTGTTTATCATGTTAGAGAAATCATCATCTTCCTCATCATAATCACTACATTGTAAAAACATTGATGAATGATTTGGTAATGGATTCGTGAAGATTTGCAAGTTTTGGTCAAGTAGTGAGACTGACTTATTCCCTTTGTCATTAACATTTGCAAACTATATTTGAACATTCAATGAGTTATTGCACTTGGTTGGCAAGATGCATTCATTGTTTCATATAGTGTCTAGGTGTATGAAGATACTAATAAAATGTATTTTCATTACAGTTTGGTGGTAATGGTTTACTTGTGTCAACAAGCCTAATCATTGGTGTTTGAATCAAGTTTTTACTTAATAATTATAACATTATCACATGAAGGGAGTCAATAAATTATGATAATTGCCTATTTCTTGGTCTAAATTGATAAGGAGTTGTACTTGTAGTAGCAACATGGGTTTCTATGGTATTGGTAGTGTAGACACCGAAAAATTTCATAATCAATTCAATACACTTGAAATAGATTTATTAACATCATTTCCTCTTTATCCATCTTATTTTCGCTTAATTGATTCAATTAGCCTAGCTAATTAATTAATTGCATCATTTTCATCTATTTGGCCTAATTAATTAAATTGGGTTAATTCATATCTTTTTGCATTAACACTTCATCTAATTAGATTAAATACATCAAAATATTTAATCTAATCTCCTAAGTCATCTTATTTAATTAAATAACCCTATTTTATTTAATTAAATATCATTTCACCCCTCCCCTATTTATTAAATCATTTAATTTAACAAATATCATCTAATTCCTCTAATCCCCTAATTGCATAAATTAAACTTTGTATAATTAGCAATTAAAATAATAATTCCTCTATTCAAAGGGAATATTCCCATAGAATATTCTTTATCCTTTTTGCACAATTAAAAATTAGTTTTAATTTGTAAAATCATATTTTTCCTCACCCTAATGGAATATTCTAAGGAATGTTCCCTCTCCTCTAATCAACTCACTTAGCTTCAAAAGCAATTTAACCCTCTAACCTTTCTAGCAAGATACCTTTGACCTATGTGAGCATGTCAAAAGTGTGTTTGTTTGAGGTAAGTATGATCTTTTGGTTAATCTTCATCTTACATTCTCATTTGTTGATGAGAATCCATGATCCATTCCTCTCATCCCCCTCATCTTGAACTATTGATTAGGCTTTTGGATCTCAACCATCCATTGTTTATTTTCTCTCCTATAAATAGATCACTATTTGGAGACAAATGGATCCCATCTTTTATTGCAAAGTCATGTTGTTAAATTCACTCACATACTTGCTTAACTTTTGCACACATTTAGCTTATTTTTAGTTCATTTTAGTTGCATAAATAGCCTCAAGCTTTCATTAATTGCTTCCATGCATCCATCTTAACTTGTAAATAAATTAGCATTTTCATCTTTTAGCATCATTTTAGCTTAAATTAGCTTAGATTAGCTTAGAAATTGTATAATCAAATCATTTATAGCATAAAATCATGGTACCTTATCTTGCATCATGTTCATCTTAGCTTAATTTAGGTTTTTCATACATCAAACATCATGGTTTCATCAATTCTCTTCCATTGAATTGACTAAAACAAGCTCACTATCATGGGATTGTGAAAGGGTCGTTGGTTCACATCAATGCAACACCAATTCCACAATAGGATAAATTTCAATGGATTGGAGTAGATGTTTTCTTTAAAGCTTTAAGATTAGTATGTTAGGTTTTTTTGATAAAATTTTTACTTTCAATTTTGATTTTACTGATCTTGTTGAGATTTGAGTATTGGTTGCTTCATTATGCTTTGATTCTTCATGGATTAGCATAATTCAGCCCATAACCAGTATTTTGCATCAACATTCTGGCACTAGAAGGAGGTAAAACCGATCATTTAGTTGTTTTTAGCTAGAAATCCATGTTCATGTTGTTAAATGCAGGTTGCAGTGATGCCCAAACCACAAAAAATGATGCTATTTGAATAGCATCGCCATATAGCAATGCCCAAGCAATTTGATACAATGACACATATTTAATTGGCCGATGCCAATTTAAATATAGTGACACATATTTAAATTTAAAATATCATGGGATGAAAATGATGATGCTCAAATTCACCAGACCAACACTTTCAAAGTTCAAATAGTGACACATTTGTTAACAATGACTCCCATCAAAACAGTGACTCAATCGTGCTCACTGGTCTTGCTGCACAACAACGCCCATTTTCACTAGAGTGACACCCACAGTTCAAATCATGACGCTAACATGTGCAATGACACCCAACTCTGGTAAGAAGTTTAATGACTATTTTTTTCAGCATGTGCTTTAATTTTTTGACTTTATTTGAATGCTAGCATGCCACTGACTTCTTTTTTTTTCTTTTCAGACTAACTAGTTTTATAGATTTGGAGAAAAACTAGGAAAAAATTTACCCCAACTTGTTGGGGTCATAACTTTCTACTCGGTGGTCAAAATTCGAATCCGTTTGCACTGTCGAAAATCTCTCCAAGAGTACTAGTTCAATCCATAAAAATATAGTTCCTTCAATAGTCAATTTTTAGGGACCAATGCAAGTTCCAACCCAAAATTTTGCTCTGAAGGCCTCCAAAAATGTGATTTACTACAGCATAGAAAAAACCAAAAAAAAAAGAAAATTTTAATTTTTGGTTTTTCTTAGTTGTAGTTATTGTAATAGTGTTTTGACACTTATGGGGAAATTATAACTCACCATATGCTACTTTGGTTTATGTTTTAGGACCACTAAATTTCCACGAGGTTTTAAAACTTACAATCTTAGGACTAACTAGCTTTCAATTGGGCTTAAAATTCATTTTCAAAGTTGGTTAAAATTGAAGCCTCACATCACATCTTTCAATTGGGCTTAAAATTGAACAAGACAAACTCATCTTTCAAATGGTGCTTAAAATGAACTCATCATTTCTTTGAAGGATAAAATTGACAAATGTTTGTTATGTTTTATGGTTCTCAACTTTTCTAGTGAGTGCGTATGCAATTCTCTCGCATCGTTTGGCGATCCTGAGAAACATAAAAAATTCTCTAAGACATTGCAAAATCACCCACATTTTTCAATTGGGTCTAAAATTGAACCATGCTAGTGTGAGAAAATACATAGTGTGTGTTCTCTCTTTGTGCATGCAAGCAAAGATGATTGAACTAAGGATGTACTTACTTGCTATGTTCACCTTTAGAGGGTCTACCTTGGTGGGAAAAAAATACTCACCCCCAGGGAATGATCCAAGCAGTAACAAGCATAAGCCAGGCTCTTCCGAACTGCTATATAAATTTGTGGTTGCAAGGAAATTTTGCAATCAACTGAGTGATGCATGATAGCTCTATGTAAAGCCCTTGTTCTAATGGTTGGGAGACCTCTTGAGGGAGTTTATCATAGTGTCATCTGAATTGGATGCCCTTATTATGAACCTTTGTGTAGAAGCCAAAAATCCCTAATATTTATTAATGTCAGGAGGTTGGACCTTTGAAGTTGTCCCACATATTTGTGGTTCTTAGTAGAGATGAAATTTTTTTCATGGGCGATTCATGAGAACTTGAAGCTTGGTTGACTCATAGAAGTGAGTGGACCATGGAGGGGAACCAATGTGATCAAGCTTTTAAACATCCACTCTAAATAAGTGCAACTAGAGAAATCCAAGTGGGAATACAACAAATATAGCCATTTCTATCCTAGGATCGTAATGCTTGTGAGTCAGTTTAACATTTTGCTTGATTTCAAAATGATCCAAAAACAAACATTCACTATCCAAAATTTCAAACACTTTGGCTTAAATATGGACTTCTTGAGTTAGCCTTGATATTACTACTTGTCCTAGGGATTTATCCTTAGCAATTTCTAAATATCTTGACATTAATCTCAAATCCATATTTTCCAAATATAACATAGGAAATTGTGGCTTTAATCTCATGATTCTCACAAAATGGACATTGTGAAAGTTATGATGTTTTTGACATAAACATCTAGTTTGGAAACATAATCAAGACAAGTGTTTGTGGTAAAATAAATTCACTTAAGAAAAGATAAATTGAAAAATAAACACCCCACATTGATGTATGTTCAAACTTTGACTCCCCAAAACAAGCAAATTGAGACAAATTTTTTTTTGGCAAAATCATTGAGTTGCATTATCCATAGTCATTGAGCTTTATTTTCAAAATCTTTGGGTCCTATTTCCAAAATTGTTTGAGTCCTATTTTACCAAAATGATTGAGTTCTTAGGGTTTCATCACTTTAGAGGTATAGCATTTTTCTCAATACCTTGGTCTTGGAAAAAATATTCACTCTAGGTCAACATTGGGTCAAACATTTCATCCACTCCTTCATCAAATTTCATCCTTCACATCATCCAACTTTTCAAAATTTCAAATACACAACACTTTGGACTTAAATATCAACATCAATCAAACCAAATGCTAACTTAGCTACTTTGTATGTGAAATGTATCCTTCTCCATGCACTTAGTTGAGCTAGTTATCATGCTTGAACTAGTTCATCTTGAAGGTCATGAGTCTACCCTAAAGATTTCTAAGTTCATTAGTATCCTTTATCCCAACATCAAAACATCGAAACTTAAGTCAAAAGTGTTGTCCTAAAATGTTTGGAAAGATCACTTCCCACATCATTCATCCTTTTCATCCCCCATTATCATCATTGCTCCCAAAAGACTTATAGCATCCCTTTTACCTATATCCTAGTCAACTAGAGAGTTCAAACATTAAAAATCTCAACACACCTCTCACATCATTTATCTACAATCTATGGTTACAACAAGATCACAACACAAGAGAATCATGAAGAAAACCAAATTCTCATCTACCACTAGTTATCCGAATCCACAAGAATTTGATCCAAGGAGTTATTCTACCCCATCACAACAACCATTATCTTCATCAGGGCCATATGAGATAGAAGATGTCATGAACAACCCATTTGGACTTACTAGAGAAGAAATCATAGAACATCAAGCCTTAGAAAATGTGACTCCAATTTCCCCATATTTTTTCACACAATCATTGACACAAGTCTTTACTTCATCTATGATTCAACCAAATCCATCCCTTCTACCAATTCAACCCTTAACATCTAGTCTTGCAACCAGGCTAGGAACCAACCTTGGTCTCACTTCATGTCTAGGAACAAACACAAATTTGGGTATTCACGAAACAACCATTCCATTAACCACCAACCTTCCCCAAGACACAAGTTGGATACCAACCTTTGGCAAGCCACTTACATTCCATGATGCCACAATAATATTGACATCTCGAGCACAACCATCTTCATCCATCATCACAAATACCCCAAGTATGCCTAATGTTACACAAGGTAATGTGAACCAAGTACTTCAAGTAGGAAAACAAGGGCAAGTTAACACTCTCACACAATGTCAACCCTTGAAAATTTGTCCCAACAACCCCATTGACATATCGAAACAAGTGGTTACCCAAACTACTCAAGTCAATCCACCATCCACATCAAACCCATCTATCATCAACCCTAATAAAAAAAAAACCTTGGTTACGAATCCCATCAACCAAGGTAATACCTTGGTCACACCTAAAATACCACAAGGGAACCATTTTAATCAATGGACTCAAGGTCTTAGTGTGCCATTACCATCGCAATATCCAATGGCATCATCATCTTTCTCCATAGTCCCTCTCACCATACAAAATTAATTAGGACCTAAAACTTACATTCCTCCACCTCAATCTACTATCTTGCAAGGAATGCTAAATCAAGGGAACCCTCAACCTCTCATCAACAATCTGCTACCCACTCATAACATCAACGCCCAAAACCCATCACAGATGTCTCAACAATCAATAAATCCTACATTGCAAGCACATGCCTTGGCTTTATAGAAAACACAATAGGCTTATCAACAACCTATCCAATAACAATGAAAACAACAAGAAGCAACCTTAGTAGGACAACAACAACAACATCAAGCCCAACAAGAAGCCTTAGTAGGGAAACAAAAACAAAAAGCTCATCAAGCACCCCTAGCAACACAAGAACAACAACAAGTTTCCTTAACAACACAAAAAAAGTAGCAAGCACAACAAGTCACCTTAGTAGCGCAATAGTAGCAACAACAACAAGTAGCCCTAGTAGCCTAACAAGTCCAGCAGTATGCCCAACAACAATAATTGATCACAAAACAACAATGTTTCTACTATAACCCTCAATAGAACATCATCAATACAAATGCACTAGGAACATATAAAAATCCACCACAATCACCTTCACAATATCCTACACCACCATACACCCCATACAACACCTTATCATATCAAAATCTTACGTACAACCCATCCGTCATCCCAACATATGTTCCTCCACCAAACCCACAAAATGATCTAGCATCACAACTTAAGGTGTTGTCACAACAAATGCAGGACCTTCACATGGGCAAGACAAAGAAACCTCATACACAAAACTTGTGTCCTTACCCATTTGATCGAAACATTGCAATTGTACCATTCACTCTCGACTTTGAAATCCCGAAATTTGATAAATACAAAGGGAGGGGAAATATTGTAGACCAAATAAAAGAATTCAATGTCATGTGTATGGAGGTGGCCTATAATGATTCTTACTTAATGTGCCTCTTCCCATGAAGTTTAATAGGCCCAACAATGGACTGGTTTTCTCAATTGCCTCCAAGTATTAAAAATTTGCAAGAAATCACTGATAAATTCATTGATTACTTCTCCTTTAATCTTGACATGGACGTAAGCCTAGAAGAGTTGTACACTCTTCAACAAAACAAGGGAGAATCTTTTTCCAATTTCTTGCAACAATGGAGACAATGAGCTAGTAAGAGCAAGTGGCCAATTCCCGATGAACAAAAAGTGGGAATTATAATAGGAAATGTAGACCAAGATCTATCCTTCCACTTGAAAATGTAGTGCATAAAATCTTATGACAAGCTTTTCCCTAGAGCCCTTAACATTGAGAGAGCCCTAATCTCATGAGGAAACACACAAGTGTATAAAGACAACCGGTCATACACTAGTTTTAATGAAAATCCCCGCTATTGGGCCAAGAACAAAAATGTTAATCGTGATGGTGTTGTTGATGAAAAGGTGGTATTCACTACTCCTAGACAAGAAAACACCCAAACCATGAACATGCAACAACTATATGCACAACCACCAAACAATCAAACAACAATCAACATTGCAAACACTCAATGTAGAAAATAGAGAAAAAACAATGCTCCTAAGCGACAATTCACTCCCTTAGAGGAACCTATGGAAGACGTGCTAAAGAGGTTTATACATCCTAACCTTATCACACTCCCAAATTTATTAAACTATCAAGAGCCAAAAATAAAAACTCGTAGCTATAGAGAAGATCACTTTTTTGAATTTCACCGGTACAAAGGTCATAGCACACAAAATTTTTTTATGCTCAAACATCTAATAGAGTATCTTATTGAACAAAGAGACATTGAGGTCGATAAAAAATATGGGAATGAAAATCTGAAAATTTACATGAACCCTATGCCTAAACATGGAAAAATGAAATATTTGACAAAGGAATCAACTTCAAATAATACCAAGGATAACACATTGGGACATGTTTACACTATTTATGAGGGATCAGACATGTATCAAGATACTATTTTAAAACAAATTCCAAATGCATCAACAATGTATGGCACTATTTTATACCATAATGGCATCAAGTGGATATCATATTATGATATCTCTCCCACATATGACTCAATGATTGGGCATGTTGAAGAAGTTCCAAACGAGCAAGAAATATCCATTATCACATCCATACTCACAAAATGTTGTGAAGAGTCTTTTACCGATGATATATCATCCACCCAAGGATCATTTCAAGAGGAGGCTCTTGAGGATTACGAAAGTTATTATGAATTGAGTCAAGATCAAGAACCCCTATCCCCAGAGTTTCACAAAGAACTAAGGGACATCTTCCAAACCATATTAAAATCCAAAGATTTCCCTAATATCACTCCTGAGATGTTTCTTTCAAATGGAAATATAAACATTCTTCATCCAAAACATGAGTCTCCCACTCTTAATATTCCTATGCAAGAGCAAGAAATGGTTAAGATTATTGATTCTTATAGTTATTGTGCATCATTGACATCTTTTGAAATAGTATCAATAGATAATGGTATCATAGAATCAAAGAAAATAGTTCAAGAGCAAGCAACATTCAAGATTATTGATTCTTACAATGATTATGCATCATCGACATCTTTTGAGTTAGTATCAACATCTTTTGAAGTAGTATCAATGGAGAACGATGTCATAAAACTAGAGAAAACAATTCATAAACAATAGGAACCCATAGCAATATCATGTGTTCATGACAAGTCCTATTCAGTGGCTATGGATCAGAGGATACATTATTAGGGAAAATGATTAGGTATTGATAATACCTTCACAATGATGGGGGAAATCTTGTCTACAACAAACACCAACATATGCACATGAAGAATCCTTATGATGAAAATATTGTCAACGCTACAACTAGTCATATCATGAGTTGGTATTCACCCATCATCTCATATTTAAATTGGGACAATGTAAAAAGAAGAATTCCTATCAAAGCAATACAAAGATCATCAAAGAAAATTAAGCAATAAAGTGAGGCAACCACGGTAGGAGGGTCCTCAAGGAGAAAAATCTGAATCGTACAACAAGAGTAACACAATGAAAGAAATACAAAATATGGAGTCAAATGTAAATGCAAATATTCTCATTAACAAAAATTTTGATTACATTGAGCCAACAACATTTGGGCTTACAAATTCAGCTCAGGCTTGATGTAATGTGCTCGATATTACAACATTCCAATATGCTCCTACATGCGAGCAAAATCTTACATTTCAGAACCCTTTTTCTAACTTCACTACTAATCAACTCTCATGATCGATTACAAGCTTTATACTATATCCATGATTCTAAAAACATCTGCGTCGGCCAAAGATCATCACATTAACCAAGGAAGAAAATGTAACATGCACTTGAATAGGGCGACCTTAGATTTGAATTACTCTATCAATAGGTGCATAAAATGAAGTGTGTATCTATCATGAAGGTCAAGGACACTCCATGGAACATTTAAAATCACACTGTAAAGATCCACAAGTCTCAGGGACGATCCACAAATAATCAAATTAGCCGATAGGCTTGAAAACTATTCTAGTTCCAAGTTAAGACATTACCATAAAATTCTGGAAGTGATAACTTTCCAGAAAAAATATCCAATCATGCTCAAATCTTGGAATAAGAAAAATGAACATGCCCATGATGTGCACAAAGATCCATAGGGTCTGGTGAGCAAATATGAAGAAATACCAAATCCACCAACTTGAACTAAACAAAGAACAAAAATAAGAATAAAACTGAAAGAAAATATTTTTGGTTGATGCAAGATTGCCAATAACCAAGGATGCTCTTGCATTAGACATTCGGGGTTATTGAAAACTGAGGCCCTCACTTTGTTGGGGCTAAAGGAAAACCAAGATAGTCTACCTTAGCTTGAGAAATCCAAGAATCCTCCACTGGTCTACCTTTCCATTCCACGAGATACTCTTTGTATTGTCTTCCTTGAGTCTTTCTCCCATCTCTGATATCCAAAATCTCCCCAATCTCATCTAACTTTTGTTTAGGAAACTAATTCTCCAATTCTGTTGTATTGTCTTCACTGAATTCTACTTCATAATACTCATGTAGATCTGCAATGTTGAATATAGGTGATATACCCATTCCATCCGGTAACTCCACTTCATATGAATTTCCAAATTCAAACTTCTTGAAAATCTTACAATGTCCAAACTTCCTCATTTTTAGCTTGTTGTAAGTGCCAACTAGAAATCTCTTCTTCCTCAAATATATCGTCACTTCATCTCCAAATTTGAATTCCTTATGTCTCCTCTTTCTATCTATTTTCTCCTTATACTTCCGGTTCATTTCTTCCAATTGTTGTTTCACTTGAGTATGCACTTTCTTCATATGTTCTACAAATTCTTCTAGTTATGCACTCCTCTCATCTTCTATACTAATGTATTTCAATTCTGATATTCCTCTAGGATTAACTCTAGTAACAATCTCAAAAGGTGTCTTCCCTATACTCCTATTCACTGAATTATTGTAAGAAAAATTTGCTTATGCAAGGACTAAATCCCAACTTCTAGTCTTCCCTCCAACCAAACATCTCAGTAAATTCCCTAAAATCCTATTCACTACCTATGTCTGTCCATCTATCTATGGGTGAAATGTAGAACTAAACTTCAAATATGTCTTCAACTTCTTCCAAAGTGTTCTCCAAAAGTAACCAACAAACTTTACATCCCTGTCTAAAACAATACTCCTAGGTAATTCATGCAATCTGACCACTTCCTTGAAAAAAAAGTCTGCTACATGCACTGCATCTGTTGTCTTCTTACAAGATATGAAATGTACCATCTTAGAAAATATATCTACCACCAAAAATACAAAATAATTACCTCTTTGTGTCTTCGGTAAACCAAGTATGAAATCCATACTAATGTCCTCTCAAGGTCTCTCCAGAACTGTCAAAGGCTTATACAATCCAATATTTTGACTACTTCGCTTTGCAACTTGAAAAAACTCTGCAACTCTGCACAAATCTCCTAACATCCTTATGAATCTGTAGCCAAAATTAATTCTCACTCACCAATGCCACTGTTTTGTCAACTCCAAAGTGTCCTAACAGTCCTCCACTGTGCTTCTCCTTTACTAAGTTATCCCTTATTGAACTCCAAGGTATACACAACTAATTTCCTCTAACCAACATATCCTCCTGAATGAAATAATCCAACCACTAGCTTCTATCCTCCAAAACTAGTTCTTTACAAGCTTTCCAAGGTTCTACAAAATCTAGGACTTCCTCATACAAGTTCCTCAATTCATCAAAGCCTTGACTATTCAAATATTGCAATGCTTGATGATCTATATACAACACAAGCTCCTTAGGCAACAAATAATGTCTCCGCTTCTTCAAGGCTTGAACTATAGCATAAAATTCCTAATCATACATTGAATATATTCTCCTAGCATCATTCAACTTCTCACTAAAATAATTTATAGGTCTCCCTTCTTGACTGAATACTGCTCCAATTGCATTTTCACTTGCATCATAGTCTACTTGAAATACCTTACTAAAATATGGTAAAGCCAACATAGGCTGCTCAGTCACCTTTCACTTCAACAACTTAAAACTACATTCTAAACCAGAAGTCCATCTAAAATCCTTCTAATCTCCTCTCATTGTTTCTGTCATAGGACTACAAATAGAACTAAAATTCCTAATGAACTTTCCGTAGAAACTAGCCAATCCATGAAATGATCTTACCTCTCCAATGCTATCTAGTGTAGGCCACTCAACAATTGCTCTTACCTTCTTAGGATCCATCTTCAATCCATCCACAAATATCAAAAATTCTAGACATACCAATTCCTCCTTCATGAAACTACACTTCTTAATGTTTCTCAACAATTTCTCCTCTCTCAACCTCTGCAAAACTTGTCTTATATGCAAAAAATGTTCTTCCCTACTCTTACTGAAAATCAAGATTTCATCCAAGTAAACAATCACAAACTTACCCAAGAATTTCTTCAATACCTCATTCATCAACCTCATGAAAGTACTCGGTGCATTTTTCAGTCCAAAAGGCATCACCAACCACTCATACAATCCTTCATTTGTCTTGAATGATGTTTTCCACTCATCTCCTTCTCTGATTCTGATATGATGATATCCACTCTTCAAATCTATCTTTGTAAAGTATCTAGCTCCACTCAAACAATCCATAATGTCATCCATCTAGGGAAAAGGAAATCTATACTTCATCGTGATCTTGTTTATGGCTCTAGAATCTATACACATCCTCCATTCTCCATCCTTCTTAGGAGCTAGCGCAATAGGTACTACACATGGACTTAAGATTTCTTTGATCAAACCCTTCTTCAACAATTCTTCCACTTATCTATTCAACTCTTCATTCTCTACCGGTGTCATCCGGTGTGCTGCTTTATTTGGAAAAATAGCTCTAGGAATTAGATCCATGCAATGACTAATAATTCTCACAGGTGGTAATCCATCAGGTACATTATCTGAGATGATCTCCTCATACTCTGTCAGCAATTCCTTTATCTCTTTCAGTTGTTCTTCTTCATGCTTCAAATATTAGGTCTTCTTAGGAACTAAGGCATAACACACATTCTCATATCTCAATCCATGAATGAATCTCCTTCCATCAACCAAACAAACTCTAGTACTCGTACAAACCTCAACTATAGGGGTATCTTCCAAAGGTAACAAAATCTGCTTCATCCCATTAGCAACAATAGTATATATATTCTTCTTTCCATCATGAATAGCCTATTTATCATACTTCCAAGGCCTTCCCAACAAAATATGACATATATCCAAAGGAATGATATCACACAGAACTTCATCATGGTAATTTCCTATCTTCAAATTCACCAAACATTTTTCACTTACCAGTATCTTATGCTCATCTTGAATCCATACTATCTAATAGGGCTTCAGGTGCTTCAACCTTTCCAACTTCAATTTAGTCACCATCTCTTTAGAAACCAGGTTCATAGAACTTCCATTGTCCATAATCACCTTGCAACATTTACCAGCTACCTTGCATCTAGTCTGAAACAAATTCCTTCTCTGCAATGGCACCTTTTCCAACTCACTCTAACAGAATAATATTCTATTCACCAACACTTCTCCCTCTTTCAGTTTATTAGATGATCCAACATGTTCTTACTCAAAAAAGGTTGTTCTCCTATTGTTCTTTGTTTTTCTTCTTATCTCCCCCTGATTACATTCAAAAGCTCTATGTCCTTCTTCACCACACTTAAAGCAAGTTCCCATTAATACTCTTTTCTCCTTATTGTCCTTTCTATATCCTTCATTATGGTAACCATAGTATCCTACTCTTCTATAAGAGTTTCCATCACCTCTATGATACAAATTATCATTCTTACTGACCTCCTTATCCTTATTATGATTTACAAAATGTCCTCTTCCTCCTCCAACAAAATTTATCCCTCTCTAAAATCTTCCACCTCTTCCTCTCTGTCTCTTCTCATGTCTTTTATTCAAATTCTCTTTTTCTTTTAGGGCACACTAATATGCCTCTTCCACACTCTACAACTTAATCAAACTGATCTCATCCTATATAGATGACCTCAAACTATTCACATAACTAGCTACTTGTTCAATCTCACCCTCTCAATGTCTAGATCTAATATTCAACTTATAGAACTCCTTAGTATATTCCGTCACACTTGAATCTTTCTGCTTCATATTTTGCAATTTTTGGAACAAATGAATTTGATAATTTGTAGGCATAAACTTTGTCTTCAACTTATTTACCATCCGATTCCATGAATTTATCTTTTATTTTCCTCTTCTCTACCTATCTATCTGCAAATGTTCCCACCAAAGGGATGCATGTCCTCTAAAATTTGTACAAGCATATTTCACCTTCTTATCTTCAGTAGTACCTTCAAATTCAAAATATTTTTCCATCTCCATAATAAAATCAATCAATTCTTCTAAATCCAGCTTACCATTATAATCTGGTGGATTGAAATGTGGTTTTGTATTCGCTTTGGTTAGGGCTCTTATGAACCTTTCTTCTCCTTGATCTAGACCAGGTTGCTCTTCTCTTCCTCTTTCATCCTGAACTTCTACCTCTTCATCACTCACATCATGAACTAGTCGACCTCTTCTTTGGGTCATGTCAACCACATCTAGTCTGGCAGCAATTCCTCTCAACATCTCCATTAAAGTTGGGTCTTCATTTCCACACACTCCATTTCCTCTAACATTTCTTCTTCCTACCATCTTTACACAAGTCTTTTGCAGCTGCAGGTCAGATCCTCAATCCACCACCCCACAACAAATCTTCTATAGGACTCTACAAATTCTGACAACCTCACATGGATTGAACCTCACTCTAATACCAATCTAATGCAACCACGGTAGGAGGGTCCTCAAGGAGAACAATTTGAACTGTGAAACAAGAGTAAAACAATGAAAGAAATACAAAATATGGAGGAAAATGTAGATGCAAATATTCTCATTAATAGAAATATTGATTACATTCGGCTAGCAACATCTGGGCTTACAAATTTGGCTCACAGGCCTATGATAATGTGCTCGATATTACAACATTCTGATATGCTCCTACATGTGAGAAAAATCTTACATTTTAGAACCCTTTTTCTAACTTCACTACTACTCTATTCTCATGATTGATTACAATCTTTATACTATATCCATGATTTTGGAAACATCTGCGTCAGCCAAAGATCATCACATTAACCAAGGAAGAAAATGTAACGTGCGCTTGAATAGGTCGGCCTTAGATTTGAATTACTCTAACAATAGGTGCATAAAATGAAGTGTGGACCTATCATGAAGGTCGAGGACACTCCATGAAACATTTGAAATCACACCATAAAGATCTGCAAGTCACGGGGACGATCCAGGAATGATTAAATTAGCCAATAGGCTTGGAAACTATTCCGGTGTTGGGTCAAGAGATTTCCATAAAATTCTGGAAGTGATAACTTGCCAAAAAATTGTACATGCCCACGATGTGCAAAAAGATCCATAGGGTGTGGTGAGCAACTATGAATAAATATTGAATCCACCAACTTGAACTAAAAAAAGAACAAAAATAAGAATAAAACTAAAAGAAAATATTTTTGGTTGATGCAAGATTTCCAAGAACCAAGGATGCTCTTGCATCATAAAGAAAAAAGGAACAAGAAAATACAAATGGATACCAAAGAAAAATAAAGAAAATCATCCCCCCAAAACTCCATTAGTCAAAGAAATTATGGGAAAAAATCAAAAAGGGAAATGTATCCATCAAAAGAGTCCTCAAATACAAAAGCAAGATTATTAAGCAAGGAACAAATTATATCCAGTGGTTGGTCCTAATTCCATGAAAACCTTCATCCCCACCCATCATCACTCATCTTCCCAAGTTTAGAGAGTCAAAGTTTACAAACTATCAGCCAATCCATCTCATATTCCTTCATGCATAACACCATACACTCCATTCATAATATCCAATTCTTTCATTGACCATGTGTTGGCAGCTACTCTTCATCATAATGATTCTAAAGGTACTTTATCATGATGTGCACACATAGACTAGGTTAACTTTGGTATCCACAAGGTAGATCATAGTTCTTCAAGGTTGCATTCATGTACTCATATCTTAGCAAATAAACTTCTTCAAGTAGGGAATCATTGGCATGTTATGATAGTGGCCTCCACATTAGTACCACCAGGTGGTTCAACATGAGGCTAACATTTCCAGAAAATCTCAAAAAATAATAAATAAATGATAAAAATCCAAAAAAAAGGAATAGGATTGAAAACAATAAAGATAAAAATCATCCTCTAGTGAAAACCACCTCAGTGGCGCTTTGGGAAAGTACTATGATGAAAACCTAGAAAACATGCATCATGAGTAGAATTGAGCATCTATATGATCCTTCTTAGAAAGAAGCATCTCATCCTTGTCATGATAAATCCAATGTTACCTCCATCCATCCAATCCAGATTTATACATATATTCCACTTTATCTTAATCTTGACAAAGATTCGGCATATACTTCAACTCTACTCATGGAAAAATTTTGATAGGTTCTTTATAATTTTATCTCATGAATTCCCATAGCCGATATCTAGGATGATAACACTTTGTCAAAATCTTCGCATAAACATTACCTATCTTAGTTGTCCATTGCATTATGAAGAGTTGCTAAACACTAGGGTCAGGTTATTGCACTCTTGTTTTCAAATAACTCTTGATCCATGTCTTATATCTCATAACATGACATCAACATCATCATCTAGGTATCGTTTGCCTAAACATCTTATAAAAAAACACCAAAAACATTCATAAAATCTTATCTAGAAAATCCAAAAACATTTACAAAATCCTATACAATGAAAATCCAAAAACATTCATAAAATTGTAAAGTAAAAATCCAAAACATCCGGAAAACATAAAAAAACCTGTAAAGTTTGAACATCAAAAATCCAAAAAAAATCTCTCATTGTCAAACTATGTTGTCTCTGATCTTGAATATAGGCACTTGAGGCCATCACTGATGTGCCCCTGAGACACCCTAGGTCATTCCTTAGTATTCTTTTGTAATTAGTTGTTGTCTCTCCTCTATTCATATCTTTTCCTTCTAAATTGGTTTGATTCTATCAAACTACATCGTCTCTAAGCTTGAACATAGCCAAGGCCATCACTAATGAGCCCTCGAGACACTCTAGGTCAGTCCTTTAGTAGTATGTTGTAATTATTTGTGGTCTCTCGTTTGTTCATATCTTTGTCCTATAAATTGTTCAAGTCATTTGAACTACGTGGTCTTTGCATGTATAACATAGGTAAGGCTAATCATTGATCAGCCCCCAAGGCCCCTAGGATAGGTCTTTAAGTTAGGTTCTTGGTCGAAACTCAGAAATATAGAAAACCCCTAAACATTTGGAAATATCTCAAAAAAATACAAAAACATCAACATAACTAAAAAAATTCCAAAAACATCCAAATATCTCAGAAAATACAAAAACATTTGAAAATTGAAAATCCAAAAAAAATAGAAAACATTAAAAAAACCTAAAAAGCCTGAAACATTCAGAATACCCTAAACACCCTCAAAAATTTGAAAAAAAAAAATCCACATAAAATTTCAAAAATACCAAAAATAGCCTCAAAATATTTTAAAAATAACAAAAGCAACCTCAAAATATTCTAGAAAAATCCAAACCCCATCCATCCCATCTCGATTTCACCCGCAATAAACTTTCACCCATAATAAATGATCGCCACCTTCACACTTTGGCAAAACAAGTAGAAAGAAAACATAGCAAGTCATAAAGTGTGAACCCAAAAGTCAAAATCTAGAGTCTAAATCATATGTAAATGTGTCAGTAAAGTTTATAGCAATATCTCACTTAGCATCATTATCCCAACATCAAACAACCCTTTGATCAATATGTCCTAGGATGTATCCTTCCTACGATGGACATCAGTATCAGATACCACCTTAGCTAAACTTAAAATAGGTAGGAGCTATAGATAACACTGATTGTTTGTCTTTGATATTTTCTTATGATTTATCTTAATGACCCATTCCAAGGACCTCTCGATGATTTATATCTCAAATTATTTAGAGAGAAAGGAATGGGGCAACGATCATTATCTTTTTTTGTTGTGGTTGTGGATACTCTTGTAAAATAATCTTGGCGCATATTTTCGTAGTTGTGTGTAGGAAGGTTGCTTGGAGTATGTTGTTGACTATTACGTATGCTTTGGTCCAATATGTTCTAAGCTTCTAACTTGCATTCAAACAACATTTATGTATGTCAAGATGTGAACAAGAACTATCCTATCTACTTCTCAAGTCAAATTCCATTACACTAGATACAATGTCATCATGGTTATCAATACCTTGATGCATCATGTCTATGTGTTATATCAAAAAATAAGGAATGACATAAAATCCCAATCCTAAAGTATGAGCACCCATCCTACATTTCATCCTGCATTCTTTTTCATTTGTCTCATCACCATCTCTAATAAAGTCTTAATGGATCAAGGACTTGTTGGATCTTTTGAAGTAATTATCATCGATGGTTATTCATTATTTATTCTTCTATATTCTCTTTGCACTAACCTAGTATCATGACACACAAAAACATCATCAATGTATCCACCCTACATCCATAAACCATCAACATGCATCTCACAATCATGCCATATCATAAAACATCCATTAGCATAATCATAGCATTCATACTCATAATCATTTTCATATCACATCACACATTTTGTATTATCATTTGAATTGTGATGAATAATATAGATTTGTTATTTTAAGAATCTTAAATCGTTGCATATCATAAGAATTTGCATCCATACATCCATATGCATACATCATCATTAGTAAAACTTGCATAGAAAATATAAAAAGAAAATGCATCCACATCATTTGCACCCATAACATCTGCATATCATAATCATCCATTCATATCATATCACGAAAAGATAATGAAAAAGAACATAACAATGCATCCATCCATATCATCACATATCACATAGGCATAAAGGTAAGTGCATCCATACATGATCATATATAAGCATCCATACACCATCCATACATGAAATAAAGTCAACACATCATAGCATAAATCATTCATATTTGTATCATATATATATCAAAAATGTGTCATGATACAAAAATGTGGATTAGTGTATGTACACCAATGACAAGTACAATATCCACGAGGCTATAAAAAAGGATCCCATTAATGTATATCAGTATAAAGAATGGGGAAAAATCAAAAAGTGGCTATACATCAAAAAAGAGCTAGCCTTGGTGCCTACTACCCTCTCCATCATGTCGCCTAGGTTGATCCTCTACTCTGGGGCATGCATCACTCCGCTATGAAAAATTAGGTTGCCTCAATGCCTATGGTACATCTCTATGATAATGTTTCATGTAATACATAGCCTCTGTAACAAGCTCTCTATACAGCTACGCTAAAATTGTTCGACTGTAGGTGGATGTCATAAGGCTCTCAATCTACTAACGATGAGCCACCTCTTGGTCTCTCTCACCTATAATGGTCTAGACTCTCTGTAATGCAGTATCCCTCTCAGCTATAACTACAACCACCTGCTACCAAGCCTAGTCTCACTCAACAGTCAAAACCAAAAAAGTTTGGTGAGCTTGGTCTTAATCACCTATCAAAACCTACACTTGTTGTTATAGCTGTTGTATCTATTCATCTATGGCATCTGACGACGGTGGTGGTGGTGGCACCAACTATTGGTGTACCACTAAAGGCTACTGAGGAGGCTACTATCCCATTGGAGGAGCCCCCAAAACCTGTCCATCCTAGCCATCCTGACCTCCCTATCCTCTACCCTTGATTTCTCTGCCTCGTGGTCTCCCTTTGGGAGGAGCCCTTCCAGGATTTGTAATTTTCCTCAGAGGGATGAACCATGCATCATACACAGGAGTAGTATGTGCAATGGGTTTGACCCTAATGATATGCTCATAGCTGGGCAACCAACTAGTGAAAACTCTCAACAGCCTCTGGTGCTAGAATCATCGGTCCCCAATTGGGAACCTCTCTAGTTGATCATGCAAAAATGGCTCTATGGCCATCATCAAGCTTGTCCTAGACATCACCAAACTGTATGGCCACTCTGTTTGGAAGGTACCTGTCAATCATCGTACACTCAAAATGGATTTATTAACATCATTTCCTCTTTATCCATCCTCTTTTTGCTTAATTGATTCAATTAGCCTAGCTAATTAATTAAATTGGGCTAATTCATCTCTTTCTGCATTAGCACTTCATCTAATTAGATTAAATACATCAAAATATTTAATCTAATCTCCTAAGTCATCTTATTTAATTAAATAACCCTATTTTATTTAATTAAATATCATTTCACCCCGCCCCTATTTATTAAATCATCTAATTCCTCTAATCCCCTAATTGCATAAATTAAACCTTGTTTAATTAGCAATTAAACTAATTATTCCTCTAATCAAAGGGAATATTCCCATAGAATATTCTTTATCCTTTTTGCACAATTAAAAATTAGTTTAATTTGTAAAATCATCTTTTTCCTCACCTTAATGGAATATTCTAAGGAATATTCCCTCTCCTCTAATCAACTCACTTAGCTTCAAAACCAAGTTAACCCTCTTACATTTCTAGCAAGTTACCTTTGACCTATGTGAGCAGGTCAAAAGTGTGTTTGTTTGAGGTAAGTATGAGCCTTTGATTAATCTTCATCTTGAATTCTCATCCATTGATGAGAATCCATGATTCATGGCTCTCATCCCTTCATCTTGAACCGTTGATTAAGCTTTTGGATCTCAACCATCCATTCTTCATTTTCTCTCCTATAAATAGATCACTATTTGGAGACAAATGGATCCCATCTTTTATTGTAAAGTCATGTTGTGAAATTCACACACATGCATGCTTATCTTTTACACACATTTAGCTTATTTTTAGTTCATTTTAGTTGCATAAATAGCTTCAATATTTCATTAATGGCTTCTATGCACACATCTTAACTTGTAAATAAATTAGGGTTTTCATCTTTTAGCATCGTTTTAGCTTAAATTAGCTTAGATTAGCTTAGCAATTGCATAATCAGATCATTTATAGCATAAAATCATGGTAACTTAGCTTGCATCATATTCATCTTAGCTTAATTTAGGTTTTTCATACATCAAACATCATGGTTTGATCAATTCTCTTCCATAGAATTGACTGAAACAAGCTCACTATCATGAGATTGGGAAAGGGTCGCCTACCCATAACGAGTATTTTGCATCGACAAGTAGCTTGAGGAGTGTTTATCTTAATGAAGTTTTTATCCTAATTTTTAAATGACTAAAAATTGTTTTTATGTACCACTTCAAATAGATCAATAGGATCTGATGAATGAGTACCTTTGTATTGACTAACCAATATTTGATAATCATGAGGAGTTGTACATAAGTGTGTCAAATATGGATACTTCATCAACAAAATTTTATCTTGAATGCTAGGTTAAAGGTTTCCTATAAAAACTCTTTGAATGTTAGTATTAGAATGATTATAGAACATTTATGAGTAAAGTGAGTGGTATTATCCTATGAAGTCTATTATATTCTACGCGGGTCCTTGTTTACAATGCGATGTCTATTAATGTTACTTGAGGACCAATATTTTCTTGAAAATGATGCAAAAAATGCACTAACAAGCTATTTGAAAGAGGTTATTAAGTTGTTTAGAAATGAGCAAAACAATTCTAGGGTCATGTATTTCAATGCTTTAGGAAAATGTTTTGCCAAGACTATATATTCCAAAATGAAATCACTACAAAAAAAAATAAAAGTTGACACATGGTTGTTAGGATCTCCCTTACCATTATACTTTTCAAATCAAGGTATTTCAATGTTTTAAGGTATTTTTGTCTTAAGAATGAAAAATGAAAAAGGTCAATTATGTGTAAGGTATTATGTAGGTTTACCATTTTGAGTTTGATTTAAGTTCGGTGACAAAATTTTGCAAAAGTTGATTTATCACTAGATCATTAGGTGACATGCTTTTAGGATTTTTTGAGTGGGAAGATGAGAGACATGAGCTAGTTAGAATTTAGTAGGATTGGTTTGATCTAGGGTGACATGAATATATAGAGATACATTTCTATTATGATCATGTCATGCACTAGTTATGTCAGAAACCTTTTCAAAAAATCACCTAGTGAAAGTCGGTCCTCACTAGCTTGTGTTATTTCTTGTCAAACCTCACCTAGTGAAAATAGAACTTCACTAGCTTATGGTTGTTTGGTTCATGGTTCACCTATAAAATACCAAACTTTGGTATCTCGTGAACTCATGAACATATTGGGTATGGATCCTAGTAATATTTCTATAGAGCTTGCTAGTTTGTGATTGTCATACCCCCTTGCATTGTGTTTACATTGTTTTTGCATTATGTTTTCATTTCATGTTTATGTTTCATATGATGTTATGCATATGTCTTCATTGTGTATGCTTTGTGTTTTGTTGTATTATGTAATGAACTATCTTGCACAATAGAAGAATATGATAATGAAACAAGACTCACAACCTCCTATATATACCTATTTATGCCTAGGATATCACCCAAGCCAACTTAGATAACCCTATATAATCCCTAGTCTAACCTAATCAACTAAATAACAATATAATAATTATAATATGAATTAATTAGGAGTTAATATAGCCACAATCTAATATTCATAACTTGATCTACTCTAATATTAAGCACATAGCATGCCCCCCACTTCAGATAAGCATTGTCCTCAATGCTAGTAAATTTTAGATTCTCTTTTTTGAGCTCCTCGTCATCCCATGTGACATCTTCAATTCCTAAATTATTCCATTGGATGAGATACTGAGTGAGTGTTCTAGTCCTTAGCTTCCTTGTGCATTTTTGAAGAATACAATATGGTTCCAATATTATTCTTCTTCATCAAGCTTCAGTAATATTGACTAAGTAGGGATATTATACCCAATTAACTTCTTCAAACAAGAAGCATTAAAAAATAGGTGTATCTTTGTTATTGATGGAAGTTCAAGCTTGTAGGAAACCATGCCTATCATCTGCATGATTTGATATGGGTCATAATATTTTCAAGACAACTTATTATTCTTTGACTATTGCTTCAGTGACATTTTCTTGTAAGGTTGCAATCTCAAGAAAACCTAATCTCTAACTTTGAAACTTCTTTCACTACGGTGTTGGTCTACCTGTTGCTTCATTTGGTTTTGTGCCATGGATAGATTGCCTTTAAACCTTGAAAGTACTTGTTGTTGATGAATCAGGTGGTCCTCCACAATGTGAAATCTTGGTGACACCTTCAATTATTATGCGATGGAAGAAGGATGATATCCATATAATGCCATAAATGGAGATTTTTTTGATGAAATATGGAAGGAAGTGTTATACCACCATTCTACAAGTGGTAGCCACTCTACCCATTGAGACTATTTGTTTGAAGTGAAACAATGTAGATATCCTTCCAAACACTTATTAACAACCTTAGTTTTCCCATCAGATTGCGGATGATATGAAGAACTATGATCCAATTGAGTACCAAAATTTTTTAATAAATCTATCCAAAACTTATTAGTAAAGATAAGATCATGCTCACTCACAATAACTTTGGGTACATACCATGTATCTTTTGAATATTCTCCAAAAATTATTTTGAAACTGTACTTTCTATAAAAGGATGTGATAATGCAATAAAATGTGCATATTTAGTGAGACAATCCACTACTACCATGATGACATTCTTATCATTAGATCTTGGAATCTCTATGATGAAGTCCATGGAGACCTCTTCCCAACATTGGCTAGGAATAAATAAAGGTTGCAAGAGATTAGATGTCTTAATTGTCTACCCTTTATTTCATTGAAAAACTAAACACTCTACCATAACTTTTTAAACATCCCCTTTGAGCCCTTCCCAAAATAAGTCTTTCTTGACCCAATGATGTGTCTTCAAAAAATTTGAATTACCTTCCATTGGAGACTCATGTAGCTCTATGAGAATATTTTTTTTGAGAAAGGAATTCTTGCAAAAATACAATCACTTTTTATACCACAAGGTATCTCCCTTCCAACAAAACTTATATAAACTACTAGGATCAATTTGTAATTGTTGAATGAGATTACTAGTAGTTGTATCATTTTTCCACTCTTCTTTGGATTCTTCTACCCAATATTCTTGTAATATTGAAAGGGCACATAATAAAGCTTCATCCTTTTCATCCTTCCTTAATAGTGCATCTGCCACAACATTTTTCTTCCCCTTCTTATATACAATCTCAAAATCATATCCCAAGATCTTAGTAACCCAATTTTATTGTTCTTCAAAAGATAATCATTGTTCCAAAAAGTATCTTAGGCTATCATGATCTATCTTAACCTTTAATTGTCTACCCATTCAATAAGGCCTCCATTGTTTTACTACATGAAGAATAGCTAGCATTTCCTTCTCATAAATGGGTTTGATTTGATTCTTACAATTTAATTGATGGCTCTCAAAAGAAATGGGATGACCCTACTACATGAGAACTGCACCTATACCATTTCTTGAAGCATCATATTCCACAATAAAATCCCTTAGGAAATCAAGAGTAGAAAGCATAGGAGTTGTGCACATAGCCTCCTTTAACATTTCAAATGTTGAATTAGTAGATTATTTCCAATGAAAAGAATCATTCTTCAATAAATTTGTAAGGGGTGCTACAATATGACTATAATTCTTCAAAAATATTCTATAGCATCTTGTCAATCCCAAAAAGTCCCTCAATTTTCTTAATGGTTTTTGGAATAGGCCATTCCATGATAGCCTTAATTTTGTTAGGATCCACCTTTACTCCTTCATGTGAAACTATGTGTCCTAAGTACTCCACCTCATTAAGACCAAAAGCACACTTGGATGACTTAGCATAGAGTTTATGCTCTTCAAGAACTTGTAATACTTGATCTACATGTTGCAAGTGTTCTTCTCATGTCTTTCTATAAATCAATATACCATCAAAAGTCACTAATACAAACTTCCTCAAGAAATTTTTAAAGATGGAGTTCATAAAACTTTGAAATGTAGACAGAGCATTGGTAAGACCAAATGGCATAACCAAAAACTCATAATAACCGTCATGAGTCCTAAATTTTGTCTTATAAATATCTTATTCCTTAATTTGAATCTAGTGATAGCCAGATCTAAGATCTAACTTTGTAAAATTCATAGCTCCATTCATTTCATCTAGCAAATCATCAATGACTAGAATAGGAAACTTATATTTTATGGTGTACATGTTGAGAACTACATAGTCTCGAAACATGCACCAAGTTTCATCCTTCTTCTGAACCAACATGACTAGCAAAGAGTAAGCACTTTGGTTATGTCTAAAAATTATTTCCTCTAACATATCCTCAACAATATTTTCTATCTCAATCTTTTGTATATGTTGGTACTAGTAAGGTCTGATGTTGGGAGGTCAGCTCCCTGGAACTAGTTGTATGGCATGATCATGATCCCTCTTAGGATGAAGTCCTTTGGGAATATGTCCAAAAACCACTGAGTGATGCTCAATTATTTCTTGCAAATATGGATGGGTGGGAGCATTAGATTGTGAGACTTCTAATGAACATAACTAGGCCACAAATCCATCAAATCCTTTCTTAAGAAACTTTTTCATTTGATGAGAACTCACTATTTGTGTGGAATTTCATGAATAATTATTAGAATTTCATCTCAATTGTTCCCAAAGTAGTAAGTCATTGTACTCCCAAAATAATATATGTTGCACCCATGGAGATAACATACATTGGGATATCAAGATGATAATATCTCATGGATAATTTATTGTTATGGCACTTGCTAGAACAACTGATAGTACCACCATCTGTAATCAAGACACAAAATTCTAGATCTAAATATATAAAACAATTTAGACGAGTAGCCAACTTTTTGTTGGTGAAAGTGTGAGTACTACCCGAGTCGACCAACACTGTTAATTTCTTCTTCTTTAAGAAACCAACTACCTTGAGAGTTTGTGGAGCACTAAAACTAGAGAGTGCATGAAAAGAAATGATTGGATATGATTCATTATCTAAATCCCCACCCCCCTCTAATATTGGTTCCTCCTCTTCTTCCTCACTCGGTCCTTCAATGTAAAATACTTTATTTTCACTACATTTATGCCATCAACTATATTTAGTGTCGCAATTGAAGCATAACCCTTTTTCTCTCTTCTCCTCATTTTGTTGTGGAATCAACCTAGTAGGTTGTGGTATTGAATGTGTAGGAGATCTCCTTTTTCTGAAATTTATATTCCCTTGTCTCCTATTAGCCAAAAAAATGTCCCCCACTTGTCTTTCCATTACTATTGCTTGCAATAAGGATTGTTGTTGGAACAATTGTACTTCATATTCTATTTGATCCTTTAAACCACCTAGAAATAGAAATTCCTTCATATTGTGTTCTTCCACATTCTCTACTCTTATAGAAAGGGTTTGAAATTGTTGAATATAATCCCTAACCATGCATGTTTTCTTTAAATTAGTGAGTTAGAAAAAGTAGCTATCCATAAAGTTATCTCCATAATGGGTAGCAAGTTCCTCTTGAAAAATTGAGGATTTACCACACAACCATTTTTTCTCTTCTCATCACATAACCAACAATACAAAATAAATTGATTTGGTTCTAGGTATAATGGTGCCATAGCCACCTTTTGCTGAATAGGAACATGATAAATATCAAAGAACTACTCCATTTGGCATAACCAATTGGTTGGATCCTTTCCATCAAAATTTCTCATATCCCACTTAGGTATTAATTTCCTTAGCATATGATTATTAAAGGAAGGATCCTTCTTGAAATCAAATTCAAGTCCAAGGAATTCATGTCCACCAAAAGCATTATCTTCCACCTTGCAAGGTGAATCTTCTTCCTTCCACCTCATACCCTAAATAAGTAGTTTCAATTCACCCATTTATTTTGTAATATTCTTCTCTAATGATGAAATATCACCCTTTACTTTTTTTATGTCATCCTTAGGATTAAAATCACCATTTCTACCCCCTCATTCTCTAAAGATTTCCCTGGTGTGGTAGCATTGTTTTTCCACTTATTGTAGGCCCTGTCATGATGGTAGAAAATAATTTTACAATAAATAACATAAATAAATTAAAAATAGTTTGAGAATTTTACTGTGACTTACCAGGGACTAGGCCACACACCAATAGAAAAATATCCCTAAAATTAGATGATTTGTAGCCTTAGAGAAACTTTTGGAAACCCTAATTTCCCAATAAATAGCATATTTTCGCATAGAATTATTTTAAAATTGTATTGTATCCTTCTCTAATATTTCTTCCAAAAACCACAAAAAATAATGAACCAATTCATCAATATGTGGGAGATATGAGTTTTCCAAAAACATTGGATAGAAACCCTAATTCTATAATAACTTGCTTAGTTCTACTACAATTCTTCTAAAATATTGATTGTAGCTTCTTGAAAATGTTCTTCAAAAACCCTTTAAAAATAAGACAAAGATACAATAAAATATGGGAGATATAGGTTTCACAAAATGACCTTCAAAATAGAAAAAAATGCCTTGTTGTAATGGTACCAAGATCATGCTCTAATACCACTTGTAATGAAATAACTTGCACAATAGAAGAATATGATATGAAATATACTACAAATACTTGATAATAACTGAGAATAAAAAGACACATCAAGGAGGGAAACCTCCATATATCTCCAATGAGAAGACAATTCACAACATGATGATGAAATAAAACTCATGACCTCCTATTTATACTTATTTATGCCTAGGATATCACCAAGGCCAACATAGATGACCCTATATAAGCCCTAGGCTGACCTAATAAACTAAATAACAATATAATAATGATAATATGAACCAATTAGGATTTAATATATAGCCACAAGCTAACTATTCATAACCTAATTTACTCGAATATTAAGGGCGTAGCATGCCCCCCATCTTTAGATAATCATTTTCCTCAATGCTAGGTGTAATAAACCATTTGAAATTATTACTTAATTAATATTATTGTAAATGACACATGAATATACTCCAAATTAAAAAGACATAACTAGTGGATAAATTCAATCATTGCTACACATGTCCATTTGAAATGAGTCAAAGATTCATATATTCACTTCAAAAGTTCAATTATAATATCAGGTTTGACTTGGATCCTAAGGCCACAAAGTCATTACATTATACACTTTACATCAAGTAAAAGAATGTTTTACATCAAGTTACATCTTAGACTATAATAATCTTGTGAACAACTAAGGTTCTTCTTAGATGCTCACCTCCACTGGTGGACGAGAACATGGTTTAAATGCTTTACCACCCAACCACGAAGCTTACAATTCCCTGGTATTCTTTCAACTCGAAGAATGCCGGACCCTGAATGAAAAGTTTAGAAAGAGAACAATCTACAAGGTGGAATCTAGTGTGTTCCAATACATCAACATGTAATTTATATCTACTAATTAGAAAAGAAAATGAAAGATCTATGCTAGGAATGGTAGAGAGTGAAATCACAGAGTTCATTCATACACACATAATGAACTATATTGCTTGGCCAAGCATAATAAATGTGTTGCAACAACAAAAAAAATAGGTTCTGGTAAAACAAACCTATACTCTCTAAACTCCATTTCAACACCTGTTGCAGAAGGTAACTTTCTACTATACATCTCATAACAACTATCTACCCTCTAGCAACATCTGCCCGTAGGTGCTCTAGTCAACTAAGATATCACTGTTCTATTCAAGTATTTAAAATATCCCTTCACAAATGGCTTTAAAAGAAAAATCAAAATACTAGTTTACTCTCTAAATAGAAATCAGATTTATGTTTCATAGAGTAATTCAATAATCAGTCATATCATTCTTATGACTATTCTCTAATTTTCATCATAAGCATTTTACTTTTTACAATATACAAAAAACAAAAGAAGGTATGTCACATGTATGTGTATGTACATAGATGAAGTCTATCTGCATACACATATATGTTCCTACTTATGTTAAAATTTGTGCATACATTTTGAAATAATCATTAATTCAGATTGCAATCTTTAAATTAGTATTCCATTTGACATTTCTTTTGTAAAAAAAATAAAGATTCAGAACAAGTCTATGCTAACAATTTCACACAAACTATTATTTCATTCTCACATTTGAGATATTCTAACATGGTTGTTTATGTAAGAACATTCATTGTTTTAATAGAACAAGTATTGTTTCCTACTAAACAGTCATAAAACTAGCTATTTTCATATGAACATTTATGATTTAAATAGAACAAGTATTGTTTCCTACTAAATAGTTATAAAACAAGTTATTTACATATAAACATTCACTGTTTGAATAGAACAAGTAATGTTTCCTACTAAACAATTATAAAAACAAGTTGTTTCCAACTAAACAATTTTTGGACAAGGCTATGTCCAACTATAATGATAACTTTTTAACAAAATAGAGTTATTTGTACAAGATTAACCATTGTTTACTTCAACACAATACTTTTTCCAAGCTAAACAATTACATTTAAAGACAAATAATGTTGTTTACTTTGTTTGCTGGTCTCAAGCTATTTACATGCTAAATGGTCACTTTACAAGTAAATGTTCACCATTTAATACAGAATGGGTTTTCCATTATGAACTAAAAATAAAAAAATAAAATAGCCCAGTTTTAATCATAAGGACCAAATGTCTATTATCCAGATCTTGAACACTTTCATCACTAGAATTACAATGAGCAACTTAAATAATATAAAGAAACCAAGTTTGACATGTTTTTCGATGAAATTCTTGAGCAAATATTTCAGTTGAGAAGGAAAGGATTTTTAGGTTCAAAAATACTTTTTCCTATTTAGGCTACAACAAACATACCAAGGATGCTTTGGATTCGACCCATTTCTATGTTCAAGTGCTTCATTTCTTAACCTCAAATTTATATTTGAAATTTCTCTTATGGGCATTCTGGTTTATCTCTTAATGCATGCAACACTATATACATCATGGAAACTCAAATATGATTCTTATTTAAATATATTAACCTATCGATCATGATGATTGATCCTTACAAGGCTATAATGAAACCAAACTCATACATTCCATTGGTTCTTCAAATCGAGGGCATCCTCTTTATGCAAATATGATTTCCACATTTCTCAAAAAATGAATGATTTTCCCCTAACCATTATCAACCTAGCCAGTAATGGAAGGAAATATGTTTAAAGTAAAACATAGTTGATGCATATAAAAGATAACATAGAGGATAATATCCTCTGTCATAGGTTCGACATGAAAACCTCTACCAAATCAGACATCATAAGGTACACATATGATTTGGAAAAAAAATTTTGATAGCTAAGATATGGCTAACATTATTAAGCAACTTACATAATAATTGCATCTATATGGTTCCATGCATCTTTCTAACATAGAGGATATCCGGTAAGGCTCCATCGTAAGCACTTAAATAGAAGTAGGTTGTAGGCCATGCAATCCCCTAGAGTGTGGTCAATAAGAATTTTCCTTTGGATCAAGTTGAGATATACAGATAGAGAATATAATAGTTTACTATGCTATTGGTTTATCATCAAATGCAGTGACAATCACTAGCTAAGTATAAAGAAAAAATATAGTGAAATTGATATTGTTTCAAAAGAACTGAGTTACCTCAATGTTCAAGCTTTTTGGTTAAGGGTCTCCTCAGATTTTTCCACCATTGTGTATTCTTCTCTTTCTTTTCCTTGTTGCTTCTTGATTCTTTCCCCAAATTGCTCCCTTCTTTTCTTCCACTACTTCATATTCAAAAATGGTAACCATGTTTTCTTGCATGTGGCTAGGTGTTGCCATTATGGTTTTTCCTACCATATTCATTAGCCTCTAATTTGAATAATTCCTTTATGATTTCAGAAAGCCATGTCCATCGTTGATTTTCCTTGAGATTTTTCATTTCGAGAATATATATATATATATATATATATATATATATATATATATATATATTTATACTAACAAATAATTTATTTTTTTACAATACTTGCTTTCATTTTCTTCAAAACACAAAGTTTAAGTAGAAAATTTTTAATCTACAACCCATTAATTTCAATAACAAAGACAATTTGAGTCAGGAGATTTCATTCTCTTATATATGCAATTTAATTCAAATGTAATTCATCATGCCATTTGTAGTGTGTGCACCCAGATTCTAACTAGCTTACGGTTCAATCCAACTAAACAATCCTACTTCAACCGTGTTCTCATCCTTCAACCTTTCACCCTACAAATGCACACACTTGCACTTGCAAATTGATTAGTAACATTCAATTCTTGATAACATATAAAATAATTTTCAAAAGTTTTCAAAGTCAACATCAATCAACTTCTTTCATTCAATTTTCAAGTATTTTAAAATCTCTATTTAATATTTAATTGAATTTATTCAATAATTCAATTTACCATATTATGATAAACATGCAATAAAATTGGGTTGTGAAATCCTTCCCCTCTTGGAAGAGACATTGTCTTGATGTCTAATAAGTCGAATAAAAGAAAATCATATCAAAATTTAAAAATTCATGTCTATTTCAACATCTCATAAAAAAATATGTCTATTTCAACATATCATCAAAAATATATGTCTATTTCAACATCACATCAAAAATATATGTCTATTTCAACATCACATAAAAAATATATCTATTTCAACATCACATCAAAAATATGTCTATTTCAACATCACATTGAAAATATATGTCTATTTCAACATCACATCAAAAATATGCCTATTTCAATATCACATCGAAAATATATGTCTATTTCAACACCACATCAAAAATATGTCTTTCAAAATAAAAATTTTAAAGCATGAAATATCATAATATCTTAATCCAAAAAATTTCAAAAAAAATTATTGAGTTTTTTTTTCAAGAAAGAAAATGTGGAAAGGAGCATTCTATTTCTTCGAAATCCTCCCAAGTAGCACTGTCCTCTGAGTACTGGTCCTATTGGTCTTTAAATTAAGTAGTATCTTTGCTCGAAAACTTAACATTGTGTCTATCTAGGATTCTAATGGTCTCTAGTAGCACCACTCCTAGATCTTATACATGCAAGGATTTCCAATCAAATACATGAGTCACATCAAGATGATATGGATTAAGCAAAGAAACATAAAACACATTATGAAGTTGAGCTAGAGTAGCTGGTAGAGCTAGTTTATAAGCAGTTGGGTTAATCACTTCCAAGACTTCAAATGGTTGCACATATCTTGGGGCCAGCTTGGAAGACTTTCCAAAACCAATAGAGCTTTTATGAGGTTTAACTCTCAAAAAAAAATTGTCCCTTGTTGTGCACTATCTAAGAGTTGGTTTCTTGTCGGCATAACTCTTTTTTCATTTTGTTGCCTCTATCAATCTACTCTTAATGACCCTCATTTCTTCTTCCATTTCCTTAAGCATTTCAGGTCCTATTATGATCCTGTCCTCCAACTTATCCCAAGTGATGGTGGTATGAAACTTCCACCCATACAAAGATTCAAATGGTGTCATGCCTAAGGATGTATGATAGGATTTGTAAGCAAGCTCTACCAAAGGAAAATATTCTTCCCACCTATATTGGCGGTCTATACAATACATTCAGAGGAGGTCTTTGACTACTTGATTCACCCTCTTTGTCTACCTATCAGTCTAAATTTGATAAGCTGAGATGAAATTCAATTTATTCCCCAATGCCCCATTTAAGGTCATCCAAAAAATTGAGGTCATATGTGTGTCCCTATCAAAACTAATAGTCTCTGGCACTCCATGTAAGTGGAAGATTTCCTAAAATAAATTCTTATTCAAGGTCAACGATCCATCCTTAAGGTTTCCTAGAATGAAGTGTGCAACCTTAGTCAACTTATCAATCATGACTAAGATAACATCATGCTTATTCTTGCTCAACGGAAACCCCTATACAAAATCCATACTAATCACCTACCTTTTATACTCAAGTATGTCATGTGGATATAATAACCTGGATAGGTGTGCATGCTCAGCCTTGACTTGCTGGCACTCCAAGCATCTAGCTATGTACTCCACTACATCCTTCTTTAGTTTAGGCTAAAAAGATAGACTCTTTAACTCTGTGATTATCTTGGATACTCCAAGGTGTCCTGAATAAGGGGAATTGTGAACTTTTTCTAAAACCAACTTCCTCAACTCTCTAGAGTTAGGAATATACATTCTTTTTTGGTATCTCAAAATACCATCTGGTTTGATCTCATACCCATCGAACTAATGATTTGAAGGATTTTCTACTAGTATTCTCTTCACTCTCTCATAGTTCTTATCCCTTGGCAGATTTTGAATTACCCATTGTCTCAAGTTAGACCTTGTTGAGATCATGGCTGCCATATGCCTTCGTCTACTAAGAGAATCAACCACTCTATTCTCTTTCCCTTTTATATATTCAAGTCCAAAGTCATACTCACTAAGGTGTTCCAACCACCTTCTTTTCCATGCATTAAGGTTTCGTTGGGTAAATATGTACCTCAATCCTAAGTGGTCTATCTTGAGTTCAAATGGTTTTCCCAAAATATAATGCCTCCATATCTATAAGTCATGAACTATGGCCACCAATTCTAAATCATGAGGCACGTAGTTCACTTCGTGCTACTTGAGCTTCCTTGATTAATATGCCACCACTTATCCATCTTGCATTAATAGTGCTCCCAATCCCTCTCCTGAAGCATCTATGATTATTGTGAATCTCCAATTAGGTCAGGAATAGTCAGCACTGGTGTTGTCATGTGCCTCTAATTTAGGAGTTGAAATTCCTACTATCATTTCTCATTCCATTCAAACCATATTCCCTTCCATTTGAGTGAGGTAATAGGAGATGTAATCTGGGAGAACCCTTGAAAAAACTTCCTATAGTATCCTATGAGGCCCATGAAGCTATATAATTTCAACACATTCTAAGGCACTAGCCATTCCATGATCACCTTGATCTTCTCAAGGTCCACAAAGACTCCTTTAGCTGAAATGATATGGCCCAAATAGTGCACTTTGTCTTAATAGAATGAACACTTGGACAACTTCCCAAATAGTTTCTTTTCTCTCAATCGCTGAAAAGCTATCCTCAAATATCTATCATGCTCTTCAATAGTCTTTGAGTAGACTATATTGTGATCAATAAAAATTAGAACAAATTCATCCAAGCAGTCTATGAATATACTATTCATAAGGTTCATAAAGGATACTAGTGCATTAGTTACACCAAAAGGTACCCCTGTGAACTCCTAATGTCCATATCGAGTTCTAAATGTATTCTTTAGAATGTCTTCTTCCTTAATTCTCAATTTATGGTACCCTAACCTAAGAAATTTTTTGGATAACATTGTTGCTCCCTTCATTTGATTAAATAGTTCATAAATCCTCGAAAGTGGATACCGGTTCTTGATGGTAACCTTGTTCAACATCCAATAATCTATACATAGACACAAAGTGTCATCCTTCTTTTTCACAAAAATAATTGGCACTCCCTAAGGAGACACACTGGGTCTTATAAGTCCCTTATCCAAAAATTCCATTAATTAGGCCTTCAACTCATAGATTTTTGTGGTGGTCATCCGATAAGGTTCCTTGGATTGAGGCTCAACTACTAGAACTAGGTCAATAGAAAAATTGAATTCCTGCTTCAGAGGAAACTCCATATGTTCATTAAGGAATATGTCTTGGAACTCAAGAATAGGATAGTCATCTAAATATGGCTTCTTTTTGTCAAGATTAATAACATGCATTGCATAAATTGGACACCCCTTTCAACGAGCCTTCTTGAGCTGCATCACATAAACCAAGGGTCTCTTCCTTTCGCAAACGTCAATTGGATTTCCATAATCATTCAAATAGTTGACCACCTTATCCTCATAGTTCACTATAGACCTATGCTTAATTAACCAATTTATTCCCAAAATTACATCATATGAGCCTAAGGGTGCCACATACAAGTTGACCGGATTTTGAAAGATTGGAAGCTCTAACTCCCTAGAAAAGAGACAGGTATTAGTTAAACATATCGAGTACTGAGAGGGGGTGAATTGGTATTCCATAAAACCATTCAAATAAAATCAATCTAACCATTATCACAATTCTGACTGAATCTGCAAGAGAGAACATAGAAACAAATCAATGAAACCATACACATGAACACCAAGATTTTTACATGGAAAACCCAAAAAGGGAAAAACCACAGTGAGGGTTAACTCACAATATATTATATTTGGATACAAGATATTATAGGGCTCACTACTAGGACTCACTGTCCTTGAAAGGCTCACTACCTGAATACAATAGTTGGCTAACTACCAATATACAAATGTTGTGGCTCACTTCCAAAAGACTGAAATGATAGAATACACCTTCAATGTGCAAGGTTCAGTTCCAATGAAGCTTAGAATATGAAGCACTGCCCCACACAATAACCACTCAACAAATATGCTCTGATCCTCAGTTGATAAAGAAGTTAGGCTCAGATCCTCTTTCACCTTTCTTCCACACTTGTACACCCACTTCTCACTCACACACTTCTCCTCTTCAAAACATCTCATATATACAAGTACATCTTATTCATCAATTAGGTCAGCCTAATTAGATGAAAACAAAATAATAAAAACTCTATTGTCAACACCATATATGATTTAAAACATTTTATCCATGTAGTGCATTATACCAAGTCGACTAACATTCATAAAGCATAACTAGTCTCCATAGGCATACGTTAGGTCAGCCAAGACTAGAACATAATTCACGAAAGCTCCAAACCAACAAAAAATCATCAATTCAAACACCTTCCAAATATGAGAACACATCAGATTATCATCATACTACCATCATAGAGACTACCAACAAAACAACAACATTAGAATGGTCTCCTTAATAAAATGAGGAGTCTCCCACACAGATATGTAGAGCAAGGAACAACAGTAAGTTACAGAGTCAAACTCTGTCAGAGATAACTTTCTACTCACAACCCAAAACTTCTCAAGATCTAGTATATAACTATCTGAATGAGACATGATAACATGGTTAAGAGATTAGAGCCATATATATTCTTGCGGTAAATTCCAAACTCAAATACCAATGCACTAGCTCATCACAATAGAACATTACCGGTAGAGAAAAACTTTTGGTAAACCAAGTAAAATTCCCATACAGTTGTCACCATGTTGACATCAATGAAAAAATATGAACCACCAACACAAACCATCCACAATTCATGCTCATGTTGCAAGGCTCTATAATTCCAACAATCTCCCCCTTTGGAATTGATGGCAACATGCATGTCAAAAACACTTTTCAATATACGACAACTAAATACCCCCCCTATCAAAACTATCCTTCTCAAAAAAAAAAAATCATTTGCCAACCTCTATCTCTCCCCCTTTGAAATCAATGGGAAAGGATGGGGCCCAATATATATGTATATATGCATCAAAATGTAACCAAAAAGATATAAACACAAAATTGAATCAACTTGAAGAAAAAGAGCCTTTGAGATTTTCTAGGATGGCCTTCCATGATGCTTTTCCTTCTTCCCATTAACCTTTTGCACTAACAAGAGTCTTTCATAATAATTCAATTGTAGTTAAGGACTCTATGTCATCTACTAAAGTATTGGGACTAAGATTAATCTATGATAATTCACCAATACTGTCAAGAGCACTAGAAATAGGAATGTTCTAAAGTTTAATCATGTCTCTAAGTACCACAAAATTCTTAATAACTTATGTTCTTTGGTCCTGTATGGAAAACTGATGTAGATTAGGTTGGAAGGTATCAAAAAGGTATCAAATTGACAAATTTTTCAATTCAATATTCTTTACACAACAATTAAAGAGACTTTCTTCACAAAATTTCCACTAGGCTTGTAAGAACAACAAATAGGTTATTTTTGACATAATTTGGAAGAAATAACTCCAACCCACGATCTAAATTTTTTTTTGGATACCCATTATGGATTTCTAAAACATATCTAAAATTTAGGGGTGGTTTTTTTGGAACAACGCCTTCAAAAATATGTTACTACACTTGAAAAAGGCCAAATTAGGCTTGTTTGAGAGGCTCACGACTAGGTTTCCACAACCCCAACCTCAAACCTCCACAAAAATGGATGAGAAATTTCTCCTAGTGTCTACCCAAAAATTTCCCATCATTACAAACAACTCCTCAAGAGATTTTTATCAAACTCTAACTCTTAGGCAACTTTTATGTCAAAAATATAAAGTTTTTCAACTAGGGCATCACCAAATCTTCACCAACCTACCTTTCCTGCTCCTGCAAACACCATGAACACAAAACACATCTTATATACACCAATTCCACCAATTATTAGACCTTTTCATCAGTGGAATGGGTCAAAAACTCATTTTCTTTCAATTAAACCCTCACAACTAGGTTTTCTGATTGTTTTTAGTAAAAATGCTCTAATTTACTCAAAACTAAATGAAATCAAATGAAAAAAAAATAAATAGAACAATAATTCAATACTCCATGATTTCCAACCAATGGCTGAGCACTTCTAGGCTGTACAAGGCCGTACATGTTTCTGTAGCAAAAAAATAGCCTTTAAAAATGTAGAAAATAGTGTTTTTATTTATGCTCAATCTTCAAAACAATTCTCAGAACCTTGTGTTTGAACATTACATGGTTTATTTAATAATTTTCAATCATAACCATCCATTTAAAACTTTCCTTTGAACCTCTAACCATTCAACTTCCCCTTTTACATTAAAAATGCAAAAATTGCAAAGTTGCTTTGACAATTTTTGCAACTTTTGCAACATTAACAAAAGTGACTCACCAACCCACCTAGCAATATAAAAGTGACTCAAACACACATTATATGGTCTAAATAGAGATTATTACAAAAACACGTGACTCAATTGCTAGATCCTAATATTTAACCCCCTTTTGTATCATGAAGACTAGGTGCCCGTGCACCAAAAATAATTTATCTTGAAGCTGGATAATGTACGACCACCTCTAATTATCTCTATCTTTTACCAATCTGTATGTATCTTCTTGAGTGATCATCTAAGTTTCACTAATCCTTATCTCATCTCTTATGTCCAATGTACTGCTAGACCAATTTAGGAAAAAATAAAATAGTTCTTGTGCCTCTTCCTCACAAACTTGTACACTCTCCAATACCTTCATCACTTGACTATGTGCTTTTACACATTTTTCCTTGATATCTTCTAGATTTTCTTTAGCAGTCTTGATTCCAACATGCACTTCCTATCTGGAGATGTAGAACTTCAAAGAATTAATCATGTTTATGAGATTCTCAACAATAGAAATAGATGATCAAAATTATCACTACGAATAACCTTCTACAATTCTTCCAAAGCTCCTTGAATGTTTATTCTTTCATGCTCATGTTGAGCTCTCACAAACTTACTTCTTTCTACAACTTCTTGTTTGAAAAAACTCTTTCTTTTCTTCCCTGTTTCGATTGGACTACTGGAGGTACCTTCTACATTGATATTCTTAGGGATTTCCAAAAGAATTTTTGCATGATAATGAATTTCAGGCTCTGAAACTTCATAATCTAACTCATATATCCATACCAACCTTGATTCAACTACTTCCATGTGATAGAAATTTGTAGAGACTAGGAAATTGATATTTTTAGAGTACTTTTCAACAACACTTACTGGAATCCTTGATCTTCTACTCATCCTCATCAAAAATGTTCCAAAGAATACAACAAGAGAAGTCTCTTGTGCATCCATATTACCAATATTTATCATGAAGTTCCTAATTTCATGGGAAATAGGCTCTGTATTTGACCATTCTATTCTTCCTATCACCGATAATTCTCTCAAAAATTAAAAGAGAAAATCGACAACCAAATTACCATATTGGAATGTATTCTTCTTACTCTTCTTGATTCCTTTAAATTCTTCAAAAGATGTATTCAAAGTAATTCACATTGGTCATAATCCATACCTCTTTTAACCATATCAACAGTAGTATGTACAATACTAGAAAAAACTTTGAGGTCATTACTAGGGACTTACTTTGTGAATGATGACCATCGCAGCGTACCTAATAATAGGATCCATAATTGATCTTAACTCAATCTCTTTTCCTTCAAGAGTCATAATGGTTACCTCAATTATCTCTTGCTCATTTACAACCTTCCATTTGGGAACTGGTCTAGAGGAACACAAACTAGTTACATCTCTGATTGCTTCTTTGGTAATCAAGTTTTTTTCATCAATCCAGAAAGATTCATTATGAATTATGCTCAAAAATATTTGAATATACTTCATCTCAAACTCAAACAAAGGGGATTTCCTCCAAACATCCAAATTTTTCTCAACTAACACTTTGTAAGCATCATGATTCTCTTTCAATTCAGTTTTACATAGAATTCTCAACTAGACTGGTGACATTTCTTCTATTTTACTATAAAAAAATGCATAAATATCTTCTGTGTGCAACACTCTAGGAGGGATGTGAGAGAATTCACCAATAGACTCTTCCAACACATTATTGAAATATTTCCTCAAATTAACTTGAACTCTATCTACACTATTCACAACCTTTGAATTATCCATAGCAATAAAAATGAAAGATTGTACAAACATGAATTCCTTTGTAAATGCCAATAAGAAATGGATAGATATCCAACTTTCAGAGCACACTTCGAATCCACTTGATCTCTCCTTCAAACCCTAAAACTCTGAATTTCTCTCTGAACTTCCTTTGCACACTTCTCCAAAAATACATATGCCTCTTGAAATATCTAAATTTATTTCTTTAATTTCAAATGTTTTCACAATAAATGCTTCAAATTTTAGGTAGATTACCTCAAAAAATGTGTGCACCTCCATTCTTTCAAATTCTGTAAACTTCATTCTTCACACATGTGACTAAGAGATTCCTTAAATTCATTACCACATTAAATATACTTTTCTCATGATGTGACATAAGTATCGATCAGGGGGTTTATTTGATTTTCTAATAATTTCTCCCCCTTATCCATTGCTAGGCTCAAAAATTGATGGGAGTATCTACACCAAAGGTCTGCATAGATAAGATTGATGAATCTGACTCAACTTACTTCAATTCTCCTTTCTTTCTCCAAATTCTTTTCATCTCTTTTCTTTCTTCTTCCAGATCAATGATTTGTTCATGCTTCTTCATCGGATAATTATTTTTTCTTCTTCTACAGTTTTTAACAGGTTGTTCTACATTGTTGCACATACAACATACAACATTCTTCCTTTCATTCTTTCTTTTATTCAACTTATTTTCACATAGACTAGCTTTATGCCCAATTTCTTGCACTTAAAACATTTTTCGAAGAATGATGAAGCATCATTCATTTTACTTTTGTAGTCCTTTTCCTTAAGACAAAATCTCTTGTAGGAATGAAAAAAACCATTGAAAGATAAATACCTTTTATCATCAAGTTGTTTGACGGGAGTTTTTCCAAAATTGCTTCTTAGATTCTTGATTCGTCCATCTTTGCACTAAGTCTTCTTATCAATATATTTCTTCACTTTAGAACTTTGACCTTCTTCAAACCATTAGCCACTTTTAACCATTTCTGGTCTCTAAGAAGTAATCGACTCATCAAGGATTGTCGAGCTTACCTTAAATTTTTCTTCAAAAATTATTTCCTTTTCCAAATTAGATCTCAAGATTTATGCTTCTTGCTCAAGCTTTGTAGATTCATCCATCTTTTTTTGAATTCCAATTTCCTCACATTCTTTAGTTCTTTTATTTTCATCCAATTACTGCAACATGGTGGAGACAATTTCATCTGCCTTAACCAATAGATCACATAATTCAACAATTTTGCTTTGTAGATTTTCAATATACGCCATTTTTTCATCAACGTGTCCTTCAGATCTTCTATTTCTTCTAAATATCCAACAGAGATCACTTTTGGAGGAAAAAATTCCTTATTCTCAAATTTCAAGACCTTCGTTGAGTTGTTAGGCTTCTTCCAAGGAACCAGGCTCTAATACCAATTATTGATCATCCAAAATATTGAGAGAGGGGCTAAATCAGTATTCCATAAAACCATTAAAATAAAATTCATCTAAACATTATCACAATTTTGACTAAATCAGCAAGAGAGAACATAGAAACAAATCAATGCAACCATACACATGAACAACAAGATTTTTACATGAAAAACCTGAAAAGGGAAAAACCACGATGAGGGTTAACTCACAATATATTATATCTAGATACAAGATATTACAAGGCTTATTGCTAGGACTCACTATCCTTGAAAGGCTCACTAATTGAATACAATAGATGGCTAACCACCAAGATACAAAGATTGTGGCTCACTTCCAAAAGATTGAACTAATAGAATACAACTTCAATGTGTAGGGTTTAGTTGCAATGAAGCTCAGAATATGAAGAACTTTCCCACACAATAGTTTCTCAACAAATATACTATGATCCTCAAATGATAAAGCATTTAGGCTTAGATCCTCTTTCACCTTTCTTCCACACTCGCACACCCACTTCTCACTCACACACTTCTCTTCTTCAAAAAATCTCATATATATATGTGTACATCTTATTCATCAATTAGGTTGGCCTAATTAGATGAAAAAAAAAAATCAAAACTCTCTTATCAGCACCATATATGATTTATACCATTTTATCCATGTATTGCATTATACCAAGTCAACTAGCATTCATAAAGCATAACTAGTCTCCATAGTAAATCACATACGTTAGATCAGTCAAGACTAGAAAATAATTCACAAAATCTCCAAACCAACAAACAATCCTCAAAGAAAACACTTTCTATATCTAAGAACACATCAATTTCTCATCATACTACCATCATAGAGACTACCAACAAAACCACAACATTAGAATTTTATCCTTAAGAAAATGCAAAGTCTCCCACATAGATATGCAAAGAAAGGAACAATAGTAAGATACAAAGTTGAACTTTTCTAGAGATAAATTTTTTCTCACAACCCAAAAATTCTCAATATCCAGGATATAGTTGTCTGAATTAGACATGATAACATGGTTAAGAGATTAGAGTCATATCTATTCTTTCAATGAATTCTGGACTCAAATACTAATGCACTAGCTCATCACAAAATAACATTATCGATAGAGAACAACTTTTGGTAAACCAAGTAAACTTACCATACAGTTTTCACCATGCCTAAATCAATGATAACACATGAAAAACCATTACAAATGATCCAAACTTCATGTTCATGTTGCAAGGCTCCATAATTCCAATAGTATCTACCCTTTGCTCTGCTCGATTACCATATTGGATTGTCTATGAATTTTCCATGTATCCAAGTCTAATGGGTATCTTAGATATTATTCTAGGATCTATAAAACATTGAGTATCTCCAATATCAATTAAGATAGAGATAGATTAGCCATAGAGCTTACCTATTATTTGAATTAGCAAAGTGTGAAACTCTGCCTATCTATTGTCCATTATAGCATGGATCTGGTGATGCTATTTCTACTGGTAGCTTCCTTCCTTTAATGAATTTGATCATTGAGGACAATTCAAGGCATAATGGTCACCTCCACAAATATAACATCCATCACGAGGCCCCTTGAAACCTCCTAGATTGTCCTCTTTAAATCCCTTCTACTTGTGGTCATCTTTTCCCTTACCCTTGTTTTCTTTCTTATTCTTTCCACCATTACAATCTTCACCCTTCTCTTGTGATGCAATTCCCCTCTTGAGATTACAGATCTGATGGCTCTTCTCTCCCTTATGAAATTTCTTCTTCCCATACCGAAACTTAGAATTTGAATCGCTACAAAGATTGCATAGTTGGTGCAACTTCTATTCCTGTTTGGTGGCTTTTTGGAAGACTTCATTCATGGTTTGAGGTATATACATATCCACTTCAGCTCCTATATGAGGTCTGATTCCCATTATAAGTTTCAAGATATGGAACCGTTCATCTCCTTGATACTGGGGCACATACTTCAATAGGTTGGTGAACTTTTCCCAATATTGAATCACATTCATATTTCCCTAGGTTAAGTTCTAAAATTTTGTCACTTTCTTATCAAAGAAAAGTTGCGGTAACCATCTCTTCCGGAAATCATGGAGGAAGAGTTCCCAAGTGATCTTAGTAAGTTGAATATTTTGTTCTAATTTCTCATTATCCCACTATGTCGCTACTTCACCTGAGAACTAATACGTAGCCCATGTTGCCTTAGTCTATTTAGAAAATTTATGGAGCCCAAAGTATTTTTCCATTTCTATAATCAAAGGTTCAGCTCCTGTTCTAATAGCCTTACCATCGAACTTGGGCAGTGCTACTCTTTTGAGGTCTTTCCCAAGCTCTTCCTCAATTTTCCCTCGTGCACCTACCCTTGGACCACCATCTCCTTGATTGCCTTCTACATTCCTGCAGTCCTTTTCCTCACATGCCACTCAAATTTCTTTCTCTATATGATCCATGTGAAACTCTTTCTGATTTAGAAGCTCTAAAATTTTCTCTAGTCTCTTGTTTGGTCTATTATCGGAACCACTACCACCCCCATCTTGCTTGGTGGTCACCATGTTTTCCCACACTTAGCCTACAACATGTAGTCATGTTTATCACATCTCAACATAAGGTTCTACAAATAAAAATTCTTATGCTACATCACATAATTTTTCATATGCATACATCCCTCAATATAGAATACATACACATTCATGCATAATACACACATTTTAGAGTCTCTCTTTGAACACACCAAAAAAATATTATCTTATTTTATTTAAGTTGATTCAATAGACCCTTATTTACAATAGGCTTCTTGTTGCATCATTTTGATTTCTCAGTATCAAATAGAGGACATTCCTCTAGATCATCATCCAAGTTTACTTCAAACTTAACAAAAGAGGATGGTTAAGCACACAGGCTCTCCTTTTCCTCTTTAGTCAACAAGGGTGCATTGGGTCCACACCCTAGAGGCCAATCCTAGATTGTGGGAAGCTTTTTGATCTTATATGTTCGCTTCTCCTCAATCTTCAAACCTCTCTCTAACTTGAGTCGTGTAAGAGCTTGAGCTAGAGTTTCATCATCAGGAATTTTTTATTGAACCTTCATCTTGGAATTTCCCTCCTTTACGTCATTCTTATGTGAGGTTCTAACAGTTTTCCCTTTTCTTCATCCTTCCTTTGACCTTCTCATTCTTGCATTCAATTTAGGTTTGGTCAATTTTTAGGGCATCCAATTTTTTGGTCAAGGGTCAACTACCCCTAGTCAACTATGGTAGACTCAAAAGGCCTAGAGCTAAACCCTAAGCTTTGATACCAAATATAATAACCCATTCAAAATTATTACTTAATCAATATTATTGTAAATGAAACATGAATATAATCCAAATTAAAAATACATAACTAGTGGCTAAAGTCAATCATAGCTACACATGTCCATTTGAAATGAGTCAAATATTCATATATTTACTTCAAAATTCAAATTACAATATCATGTTTGACTTGGCTCCTAAGGCCACAAAGTCATTACATTGTACACTTTATATCAAGTACAAGAATTATTTACATCGTTACATCTTAGACTATAATAGTCTTGTGAACAACTAAGGTTCTTCTTGGATGCTCACCTCCACTAGTGGATGAGAACATGGTTGAAGCACTTTACTGCCCAACCATGAACCTTATGCTTCCCCGATATTCTTTTGAATTGAAGAATGCCTGACCCTACACATAAATTTTAGCAAGAGAACAATCTAAAAGGTGGAATATGGTGTGTGACCATACATCAACATGTAATTTCTATCTCCTAGTTAGAAAAGAAAATGAAAGATCTATGCTAGGAATGAAAGAGAGTGAAATCATAGAGCTCATGCATACATACATAATGAACTATATTGCTTGGTGAAGCATAATAAATGTGTTGCAAAAAAAAAACAATAGGTTCTAGTAAAGAAAACCTCTACTCTCTAAACTCCATTTCAGCACCTATCTCGAAAGGTAACTTTCTATTATGCATCTCATAACAACTATCTACCCTCTAGCAGCATCTACCCATAGGTGCTCTAGTCAACTAATGTATCACTTGTCTATTCAAGTATTTAAAATATTCTTTCACAAATTTCTTGAAAAGAAAAATAAGAATATGTGTTTACTCTCTAAATAGAAATCAGATTTATGTTTCACAGAGGAATTCAATAATCAGTCATATCATTCTTATGACTATTCTCTACTTTTCATCATAAGCATTTTACTTTTTAAAATATACAAAAAACAAAAGAAGGTATGCCACAAGTATGTGTATATACATAGATGAAGTCTATGTGCATACACATATATGTTCCTACTCATGTTAAAATTTGTGCATACATTCTGAAATAATCATTGATTCTAATTGCAATCTTTAAAATAGTATTCCATTTGACATTTCTTTTGTCAAAAAAACACAAAGAGTTAGAACAAGTCTACGCTAATGGTTTCACACATACTATTATTGCATTCTCACATTTGAGATATTCGAACATGGCTATTTACATAAGAACATTCATTGTTTTAACATAGTAAGTATTGATTCCTTCTAAATAGTAAAAAAAAAGCTATTTTCATATTAACATTCATGGTTTAAATAGAAAAAGTATTGTTTCCTACTTTTCCTACTAAATAGTTATAAAACAAGTTGTTTACATATGAAAATTCATTATTTAAATAGAAAAATTACTATTTCCTACTAAGCAATTATAAAACAAGTTGTTTCCAACTAAATAGTTTATTGAGAAAGGCTGTGTCCAACTATAATGATAACTTTTTAACAAAAAAAAATTGTTTGCAAAAGATTAACCACTGTTTACATCAACACAATACTATTTCAAAAATAAATAGTTAAATTTAAAGACAAATAATTTTGTTTACTCTTTTTGTTGGTCTCAAGCTAATTACATGCTAAATGATCACTTTACAAGTAAAATGTTCATTATTTAATACAAAATGGGTTTTCCATTATGAACTAAAAATAAACAAATCAAATAGCCCAGTTTCAATCATAAGTATAATTTTTTTATTATCTAGATCTTGAACAATTTCATCACTAAAATTACAATGAGAAACTTAAATAATATAAAGAAATCAAGTTTGACATGTTTTTCGATGAAATTCTTTAGAAAATATTTCAGTTGGGAAGGCAAGGAGTTTCAGGTTAAACAATACTTTTTCCTATTCAGGTTACAAAAAACATACCAAGGATGCTATGGATTTGACCCATTTCTATGGTCAAGTGCTTCCTTTCTTAACCTCAAAGTTATATTCAAAATTTCCCTTATGGGAAATTTGGCTTATTCCTTAATGCATGCAACACTATATATCATGCATACTCAAATCTGATTCTTATTCAAATAAATTAATCTATCGATCATGAGGATCGATCCTTACAAGGTTAAAATGAAACCCAACTCATACATTCCATTGATTATTCAAATCGAGAGCATCCTCTTTATGCAAATATGGTTTCCATATTTATTAAAAAATGAACAATTTTCATCTAACCATTATCAACCTAGCAGATAATGGAAGGTGATATTTTTAAAGTAAAACATAGTTGATACATATCAAATATAACATAGAGGATAATATCCTCTATTATAGGTTCGACATGTAAACCTCTACCAAATCATAAACCATAAGGCATACATACGAATTGGAAAAATATTTTCAATAGCCAAGATGTGGCTAACATTATCAAGCGACTTACATAATAGTCACATATATTTATGGTTCCATGCCTCAATCTAACATAAAGGATAGTCAGTAAGGCTCCATAATAAGCACAAACAAAAGTAGGTCGTAGGCCATGCAATCGCCTAGAGGGTGGTTGATAATTCTTTGCCTTCGACTCAAGCTGAGACATATAGAAAAAGAATATAATTGTTTATTGTGCTATTAGTTTATCATCAAATGCAATGACAATCAATAGCTAGGCATAAAAAAAAGATAGTGAAATGAATATTGTTTCAAAAAAACTGAGTTTCCTCAATGTTTGAGCTTTTTGGTCGAGGCACTCCTCATATTTTTCCACCACTACATATTCTTCTATTTCTTTCCCTTGCTTCTTGTTGATTCTTTCCCCAAACTCTCCCTTCTTTTATTCCACCACTTCATATTCTAAAATGGTAACCAATTTTTCTTCCATGCGGCTAGGTGTTGTCGTTATAAAATTTCCTACCATAGTCGAGGCCTCTAATTTGAATAATGCCTTTATGATTTCTGCAGGCCACATCCATCATGGATTTTCCTTGATATTTTTCATTTTGAGCATCTATATATATATAGATACTAACAAAGAAATTTTCTTTACAATACTCACTTTCATTTTCTTCAAAACACAGAGTTTAAGTAGAAAAATTTTAATCTACAATCCGTTAATTTCAATAAAAAATAAAATTCAAGTCAAGATATTTCATTCTCTTATATATGCAATTTAATTCAAATGCAAGTCATCATGCCATTTGTGGTGTGTGCACCCGGATTCCAACTGGTTTACCGTTCAATCCGGCTAAACAATCCTACTTCAACCGTGTTCTTGTCCTTCAGCCTGTCACCCTTCAACTACACACACTTGCACTTGCAAATTGATCAGTAACATTCAATTCTTGATAACATATAAAATCAATTTAAAAAAAAATCAAATTCAACATCAGTCAACTTGTTTCATTTAATTTTTAAATATTCTAGAATCTCCATTTAATATTTAATTGAATTTCTTCAATAATTTGATTTACCATATTATGATAAATATGAAATAAAATTGGGTTATGAAACTAGGAAATTTTGTATCCTTTTGAATGAGCTCCTTATCCCCCTAGGTGGCATCTTCAATTGGTAAATTCTTCCATTGGATGAGATACTAAGTGAGTGTTCTAGTCTTTAGCTTCCTTGTGCATTTCTCAAAAATACATTCTACTTCCAATATGATTCTTCATCATCAAGCTCTGATTATATTGTCTAAGTAGAGATATTATTCACAATTACATTCTTCAAACAAGAAACATGAAAAACTAGGTGTATCTTTGTTGTTGATGGAAATTCAAGCTTTTAGGAAACACCTTCTACATTATTGAAACTATGTTGTGTATCTTTTTTGTTGATTCTCGTATGCATAGTTATACTAGAAAAAATTCTAAAAACATGTCACCCAATGATCCAGTGATAAATCAACTTTTCCAAAATGTGATGTAACTTCAAAAATAAATTACAACCTTAAATCTAAATCAAATTTGTAAACCTGTACAATAATTTACACATAATCCTTTGTCATTTTTAATTCTTAAAACACTGAAATACCTTGATTTGACAAGTATAATGGTAAGGGAGATCCTAACAACCATGTGCCAAATTTTATTGTATAATGTAGTGATTTCATTAATTTCACATTCAAGATCATTAAGTTATTTAATAAACAAGTATATGCATACCCACATTAAGAAATCATCCCCTACCATACATTTTTCCAACAAGTTACTAATTGATGTTAATTGAAATCACCTAGGTAAGTGTGTGATAGGGTTTTGACTAAGTATTTTGTTATCGTTGTGTAGTGCAATGTATTTGTAAGATAAAATCAATATAGTGAATTTAATCACAATTTCCATTTTCTATAATTCCATTGACATATGTAACTCTACCTCACCATAATCAAACATGTCCAATCTAGATGTTAATATTTTCCTTTAGTGTTATTCAAAATTATCTTTGTATTTGGTTGTAGTTCTTCCATATATTTATTCATATATAAGTATTATTATTTGTATATTTGCATTTGATCTAGAAATGTATATAAATATATTTATAATTATATATTTGAATACCCTCTCTTTCTTTTAGATATTCATATATATATATATATATATATCATATTTATCAATCATCATAATGGTATGAACCAATTAAGAATATGTATGTATTTATGTAGATAGAAAGGGTAGGTGAGATAGGTATAGAGAGAGAGTTAGGGAGAGATGGAGGGGTAGGAAGAGAGAGGTTATGTGTGTGTGAGCAAAAGAGAGGGGGAAGGAGCGAGATAGGGAGTGGTAAGGTGGGAGGGATAAAGGCAAGGAGATAAAGAGGGAATGCGAGAGATAGGGAGTGGTCAGGTTGGATGGATAAAGGGAGAGATAGAAAAAGGGAAGGAGGGAGATATAGATAGGAAGGGTAGGAGACACAGGTATATAGAGAGTTAGGGAGAGAGGGAGGGGTAGGTAGAGAGAGGTTGTTTGGGAAGGAGGGAGGGAGAGAGAGGGAAGCAAGGAGAGAGGGAGTAGTAGGGTGGAAGGGATAGAGGGAGGGATAAAAGGAGGGAAGGATGGAGATAGGGAGTGGTAGGGTGCAAGGGAGGGGTAGGTGGAGGAGGTTTTGTGTGTGAGAGGGATAGAGGGAGGGGGAGAGAGGAAAGGAGGAAGATAGTAGTGGTAGGGTTGGAGGTATATAGGGAGGGAAATAAAGAGGGAAGGATAGAGATATAGATGTATGGGATGAGAGGTAGGTTTAGAGAGATTTAATGAGAGAGGGAGGGAAAGAGAGGGAAGGAGGAAGATAGGTAGTGGTAGGGTGGGAGGGATAGAGGTAGGGAGAGAGAGTGAATGTGGAATATAGGGAGTGGTAGGGTGGGATGGATAGAGGGAGGGAGATAAAGATAGGAAGGGAGATGTTGTGTGTGTGTGAAGGAAAGAGAGGGGGAAAAAGGAGATTAGTGGTAAGGTGGGAGGGATAGAGTGATATAATCAAAGAGGGAAGGGAGAAGATAGAGAGATGTACGGTAAGAGAGGTAGGTATATATAGAGTTAGGGAGAGAGGGAGGGGTAGGTGGAGAGAGGTTGTGTGGGAAGGAAGGAGAGAGAGAGAGGAACGAAGGGAGATAGGGAGTGGTAGTGTCCAGGAGTGATAGAGGGAGGGAGAGAAAGATTGATAGAGGGAGATAGTGAGTCAGAGGTTGGGAGGGATAGGTATAGAGAGATTTATGGAGGGAGGAATGGGTAGGTGGAGAGAGGTTGTGTGTGAGAGGGAGAGAGGGAGGTAGAGAGAGGGAAGTAGGGAGATATGAATTGGTAGGGTGGGAAGGATAGAGGGAGGGAGAGAAAAAGGGATGGATGGAGATAGAGAGAGGTAGGGTGGAAGAGGTAGGTATAGAGAGAATTAGGTAGAGGATGGGTATATGGTGAGAGAATTAGTGAGAGGGGGAATTTGGGAAGGAGGGAGAGGTAGGTAGAAAGTGAGGTGGGGTGGGATGAATTCATGGAAGGTAGGTAGAGAGGGGGAGAGTGAGTGGACATAGAGAGAGGAAGGGAGGGAGGGGGAGAGGGTAGGAGGGAGAGAGGGAGGGATAGGTAGAGAGCAGTAAGGTGCAAGGAATAAAGAGAGAGGTAGGTAAAGATAGATAGAGAGGTAGGGTTTGGAGGTGCAAAGAGAGGGGGTAGGGAGAGGTGGAAAGATGGGTAGTTAGAGAGAGGGAGAGGGAGGGAGCAAGGGATAAAGGGAGGGATAAGTTGAGAGAGTGACCTATGGTTGGAGACAAGGAGTGAGAGGGAGATGGTTGGAGGGATGGAGAGGTAGGATGATATGAATTCGTAGGTAGAGAGGGAGAGGGTGAGTGAAGATAAAAAAAAGTACATAGGGAAGGTGAGAGGGAGAGAGAGAGATGTATATATTGCTCTCAGCTTCTTGTAGTTTTATTACAATAAATATTATATTTAAAAATCCCTTGCAACAATCCATCAAATATTTTTTTCATAATGTAGTGTTAGAAAATGTACTCCTTTACATTTTCACACTTCATTTTGGCCCCTCAATTAAGTTAGACATAATTATTCCTTAATAATCCATATTTTACATTTATAAGCCTAATAAATTATATTTTTCAAAGGGGAAACCTGAATATAATTAATACCAACACATAATACATTACCTTGAGCGATGTGTGTTCAAGGAATAGGGACCTGGAACCCATTCACCCATGGGCAAATGGGTCCTCCCTATGCCTTTGAACCTAAATTTAAAATATGTTTTTGGGTATATTTTAATATCCTCGAATTCAAATTTCAGTGTTGGCTTACAATGTTTAATTTTTGGGAAATTATGGATAGATATCTATAAATACAAGGTAATTTCATCAAATCAACATTAGATTTTTGAGAGATCAATCCTAAGAGAAAATATTATTTTCAAGAGAATTGAAGAGTAGATTTATCAATGATTATTGCAGCAATCAAGATCTCAAGCATCATATCAAAGTCTTCTTGCATCATGCATGTTTTTGGAGCTAACATTGTGATGTAGGTTTTAAAGATTAAGTCAAGCATTCATTCAAGTCATCAAATCAACATCCAATTCAAGCCATTTCATGCAAGTTTTATTCCTTCAACGATCTTCGTTCAAGGGTTTCAAATCAAGGGTTTGGTGATTTGTAACATAACACTTGTTCTTTCATCATTTCTTTCATGTTTCCTTGTTTCATTTCAAGGTTTAGTTACCAAAATTGGGTTTGACCAATGCAAAACTCCCTTCACCAAAAGTAAACAATTATGGTGAACTTGACATTTTGAAAATTTGAAAATTCAAATTTATGATTTGGAGATCATCCAAACCCTATATCTAGTATTTGTATAAGTTTGCATTACATTGCATTACTTTGTATCTCATTAGGGTTGTCAAAATTGCATTAGTTTGCATTGTGAATATAGGGTTTTAATTTTCCATTTTTTCATTTTATAAATCTAAAAAATTCAAAACTTTGCATGCATATTACATTAATTTTGCATAGTAATTATGTATATTATTGTATGTTAAATCATTCATATTAAAAAAATGAGTCAAAATTGAATTTAAAAAAGTGTCATATACTTCATCATTTTTCATTAATTCTACTTGCATTAGGTCATCAAATTCTGGTAAATTTTGTCATAGAAGCTACAGTCTAAAACCCATAACAAAAATCTCATACAACTCAGAAATTGTATTTTTGATTTTTAAAACCATGGGCAAGGACCCATTTTACCATGGGTGAACAAGTCTCTATACAAAAATTCTAACCAATTTCGGAGTGCATTTAAATCTTTGTTTTAGCCTCCTATTTCTATTGTTACATCTAGATTTTAAAAAACTAGAACAGTCTAATTTGAATGTTGAAAAAAGTTATTCTTTTAGTGGAAGTTTTAGGAAATTGAAAAAGTTATTTTATGTTTTAGTATTAGATTATTTCAGATCTTTATTTGATTATTTCATCCCTGCATTTCATTAGATAAGTTAATTTTCAAATTGAAAACAGTACAAACCATAAACGATATCAAAGCACTAAACAAGAAACAACATATTAAATGGTTAACCTTGGAGAAATCATATCCGTCAAACCCTTTAGTTGTGATGAATTTGACATGGTAGATGAAGCCCTTGAGTAATTCATCTCACCTAGATCATTCACTAAAGCTTTAGTGCAAGAGGATGCAATCATAGACAATCATGACAATCCTATTTGTTCTTCTCCTGATACCTCTCCTACTTGTGATGAAGGTATCTTGGTGTTATAAGAAATAATTATTGATCATATTGAGAATATTGCTTTTCCATCTTCAAATTCTACATTTATCTCAAAAAACAATAAGATGGATGGAATAGATGAATATGTTAAGTTCATATTAGATCCCTCCTCACTAGAAGGTCATCTAGGTAACTCAGTTGAGGTTATGAACACACAAATTGGGTCCCCTTTAATTTGTGAGCCTTCTAAATCACCTCTCATCATAGGACCTCATAAGATATGTCCATGAGATATCTTGAATTTGACATTGCAACTCCCTAGTAAACCTATGTCACAACAACCAACTTATCACACAATTGATCACACATATAACATTCCTTAGTGTAGTGGTGAAGATTATGATCTTGTTGAGAAAATTTGTTGTACTCTGATAACCATGACCATTTGGGATTTGATTCAAACATCACCTAGATACAATCAGATTCTATAACAAATTATATAGAAGAATGATATCCAATCTTCTATTATATTGAATTATGTACCAACCTCATTTTGTTTTATTCAAGTGACAAAGTTAGATATCACATTCTCTCAACAAGAATACCCTCACTTGAGATCCAAAATAAACATGAAACCTTGATGATAAAGGTGATAATTAATGAAAGTATAGTTAGGTGCACCCTCATGGACAATTGAGTAGGTCTTAATGTTTGTAGCATTGATATCCTAGATAAAATTGGTGTGGACAAGAAGCTTATTCAACTCAATGATGTTAATATTTGTGGCTTTGACAATGTTAATAGGTGACCATTAGGAATGATCACATTACCCACTAAGCTCTTGGACCCATAGTTTTTCCCACTCTTTTCCATATCATGTCATAACCTCTTTCATACAACCACCTCCTAGGGAGACCATGGATTCATGCCATGAAAGGAGTCTCATCTACTATTCACTGTGAGATGAAGTTTGAATATAAAAAATATATATACATAGTTGAAGCAGATGAAAAAATCTACAATTTACAAGTTCAACATGATTATGCCACTTCCAACACTCTTAATACTTTTATTCCAACTTCCAAAGTAGAACCTATAAAATTTGATGTTAATACTAATTGTCTCTCACCTATAACAAAACTCTTAGGTGATGATTTAGGGCTATTAGATTTTACACCTTGTTTCAAAGAAGAGTCCAAAAAATCACCCTCAAAGTCCAAAAGAGTCGTATACAAACAATTCATCTTCAAACACATGTTTTAGGGATGATTTGGGTTCATTAGATTTTACACCCTCCTTTATGGAGGAGTAAAAAATCTAACAATCTAAACCAAAATAGCCTTGTGTTTCATTTGCTCAACTTGGTTCTACATCAATACCATCACCCCATGGTGGTGATGGGGGCTCTTCAACTCCCATCCCTCATGAGAGGAAAATACATAATTTTACAAAACTTAACAAGTATTTGTGTGCTTGTGAAGAAGCCAATCCTTCTCAAAGACATAAAATCTCTTCATCTAGGTTGGAAGCATGTTATGGTTTTGGATGCAAACTCTTTTCTAAACATGGATATAATGAAAACATGGAGCAAAATGATAGAGATCAAGTGAATTCTATATGATACTTTTCTAAGAAGGGTTTAGGTTTCCAACCTTTATTTTCATATTCATCTAATGCCTTATCATCTACTTTATGTATGGCATCTAGTACTAAGAAATACATTTCCCCTACTATTTATCAAGAGACTATCTTTTCAAGGCTTCTCAAAGGTTGCTTCATATCTCTCCCTTCAAGAACACGAAAGAAATTTTACAAAAAAATATTTTCTTGTGCATATCATAGAGTTCATGATCATTCTACTAATGAATGTAAGCATTTGAGTGATAAAATACATCTTATGGATTGTGGCACTTTTCCTTGTGTTGATGCACCTATTTCCTCTAATTGATATTGATTTTCATCCTATCACGTCACTGATCACTATGTGGAATTGGTAGCTTTATGTGTCTTGCTCATTTCCATTCATGGTGGTACAATTTTAGGTGCAACCATATTTCTCTTGGCGGAAAAATGATAGTTCTTGGTGGTTGTGTTTGTCTCTATGATTGGGGGGAAAGGATAACTAGTTTTTCGAGGTGTGCATTCTTTTCAAGGATCACCTCTTCCTCTCTATCTTCTTAAAATACCAAAATAGCAAGTATGTTGAAATTTTAAGTGAAAGGCATATTGTCCCTCATTTTTCATTTGCATGATCCCTTATTAGAGATGATAGCATACATCACCTAGGATGTGTGACCTTTACATTAGCATTGTTTTCTTGACATTGGTATTATTTCATTTTAGCATTAACATTTTGAAATTTGTTGTCGAATTTAGTGTAGCATTAGTAGAGCATATTGATCATGTTGTGTGGAACCTTATTAAAGTTATCAAGACTTATAACTTTTGGTATGGTTCTACAGATGGGAGCCTGTAGAATTGGCATGACTTTCCCATCAACCACCTTTTTAGGGCTCGCCTAGTAGACAACTTATTTTCAGTAGCCCGTGTGAGCGCTTTTGGTTCACACAGTGGACAACAAGTTTCACTTGTAAACATTTTTTTGCAAAAATAGCTAAGGCTTGATCCACGTTGATTTGGGAAAACAGTCAAGGCTTGATCCACCCCTTTTCTTTTTTCTTTATTTCTTTTAGTCTTTGACATTGTATGAATGAGTATTTTGTCATTGTTACTACATATTTAACAAAGGCATGTGTCTTCTTGTGCCTTTTTTGGTTTTCCATGAGATCTTAGATCATAATGTCTTGATCATCCTCTTTTTCTAATAGTTGTATAATTAGACCTCTCTTGATTGTCCACTTTAGTGTGAGTTTGATGTAGGGTCACCCTCTCACTAAAGTGGGGCTAAATGTAGTGTTAGAAAATGTACTCCTTTACTTTTTCACACTTTTTTTGGGCCCCTCAATTAAATTGGAATTATTTTTTCCTTAATAAGCCCTATTTTACATCTATAAGACTAATAAATTACATTTTCTAAAGGGTAAACTGACAATAATTAATTCCAACGCAAATTACATTACCTTGAGAAATGTGTGTTCTAGGAATAGGGACCTATGACCCACTAACCCATGGGTGAACGAGTCCTCCCTGGGTCTTTGAACCTAAATTTCAAATATGTTTTTGGTGGTATTTTAATGTCACCAAATTCAAATTTCAATTTTGGCTTGTAATGTTTAATTTTTAGGAAATTAAGGATAGATATCCATAAATACAAGGCTATTTCATCAAATCAACATTAGATTATTGAGAGATCAATCCTAAGAGCCAATATTATTGTCAAGAGCATTGAGGAGCAGATTTATTAGTGATTTATTACAATAATCAAGATCTCAAGGATCATGTCAAAGTCTTCTTGCATCATGCATGCTTTTGGAGATAACATTGTTATGTAGGTTTCAAAGATCAAGTCAAGCATTGAAGCATTCGTTCAAGTTGTCAAATTAATATCCAACTCAATCCATTTAATGCAAGTTTAAATCCATCAAGGATCTCCTTTCAAGGGTTTCAAATCAAGGGTTTGGTGAGTTGCAACATAACACTTGTTCATTCATCATTCCTTTCATTTTTAATTTTTTCTTTCAAGGTTTAATTACCAAAATATGGTTTGACCAAGGAAAACCCCCATCCACCAAAAACAAACAATTTTTCCCCTCTTGAGTATGTGTAGTTTCATAGGTTGAAGAAAAGTTGAAGATCTGAAAAGAGAAATTTTGTGAAATTTCATTTGTTGTCACCTTTGTTTCCAAGCCACAAAAACTCAGATCTCAAATTTATTTCTAGGTTTCTGATAGTGGGATCTAGGGGAATTAGGAGTACAAACATAGGAGAAGAGGACTCAAAAAGTGATTTCAAAAAGCCCTAAAAGGACCCATTTTCCTATAGGTGAATGAGTCCCTAAGAGACCTTTGAAATACTCTTTTTATGATAGGTGCACACTTTCCAGACCTTCTCAAATCTACCAAAATTTCACTATTTCTCTTTGGGTTATTCTTTAAATTTATGATCCAAGTGTTAGCTTGCATAATTTTGGTGATATATTATTTTTAGTTTTTCTCCCAAAAGTGCTATTTAGGCTGATACCCCCATCCTCAATCATAAGGAAATCAGTAGTTTCCCTCATTGAGTTGACTCACTTAAGGGTTGCAAGTCAATTCTTTGTGTGGATCTCATTTCCTAATGAAAATAGGAAAATAGGTCCATCATACCCCCATTTTCACCATTTCAAATTGATTAAACCTATTTTTCTATGTTTCAAATAATATATTATATTAAATATATAGTATTATATTTATGTAATAGATATATAATATTTATATTAAATATAATGTATATTATATGAATATTAATATTTCCTAGTACTATATATTGATCTATCATATATTATATTATTTATATTAATAATAATATTATAACATGTTAAATTTAAATCTATAGTGATATTTATATATTTATTAATATTTTTAATTAAAAGAAATGGATATCCATTTTTAACTTTACAAAATAGATATATATTTCTATCAAATACTTGTTAATAATGGATCTCCATTTTTCTTCAATATGTAATAACCCATCCTAAATTATTGCTTAATTAATATTATTGCAATTGACATATGAATATATTCAAATTAAAAATACATAACCAAGTAGCTATAGTCAATCATAGCAACACATATCTAATTAAAATGAGACAAATATTTATAGATTCAATTCAAATGTCATTTACAATATCTAAGTTTTACTTGGCTCATAAGCCACAATGTTAATACAATGTACAACTTTTAGATCATGGTTACATCAAAATTACATCATAGACTAAGATAGTCTTGTAAACATCCAAGGTTACTCTTGACGCTCGCCTCCACTAGTGGAAAAGAACATGGTTGAAGTGCTTTGCTGCCCAACCATGAAGCTTACGGTTCCGCGGAATTCTTCCAACATGAAGAATACCTGAGCCTACATAGAAAGTTTAGCATGAGAACAATCTGCAAGGTGGAATCTGGTGCATTTCCATACATCAACATGCATTTCTATCTATAAAATATAAAAGAAAATGCAAGATATATGTTAGGAATGGCAAAGAGTGCTATCACAAAGTCCATACATACATAATGAACTAAATTTCTGGGTCAAGAATAAGAATATTGTTGCAACAACAAACAGTAGGTTTTGGTAAAGCAAAAACCTATACTCTCTAATCTCCATTTAGGCACACATCCCAAAAGGTAACTTTCTACAATATAATTAATTTATAACAACTATCTACCCTCTAGCAACATCTATCTTGATGTGCTCTAGTCTACTTAGGTGTCACTGTTTTGTTAAAATAAAATAATATTCTTCACATCTCTATGGAAGAATAAATCATATTACTTACTTCCTCATTAAGAAAATAATCAGATACATTATTTAAATGGAACTTTTCAGTACATTATTCAGTCATATCATACACATGACCCATGAATATGCTCAATATAAATCATTATTCATTTAAGAATGAATTAAATAGGAAACAAAAGAAGGTATGTCACAAGTATGTGTATGTACATAGACAAAGGTCTATGTGCATACACATATATGTACCCACTTAACTTATTAATTTGTGCATACATATTGAAATAAAAACTATTAAATAAGATTGCTATCATTTAGTTAATGTTCCATTTTTTACGTTTCATTTATCAAAAATTCCAGGAATAAATGAATCTAGTACAAGTCTATTTGGGAAGTTTTCTCACATACTATTGTGTCATTTATATAAAAAAAAAAATTTGTGATATTCAAACGATGTTGTTTACAATTAAAGAGTTACAAAACAATGTGGTTTACACATAAAACATTCACAATTTATAATAGAACATTGTTGTTTCAACTGAACAATTACAGAACAATGTGATTTCAGCTAAACAATTACAAAATGATGTTGTTTCCAAATAAAACATTCACTATTTATAATAGAGCAATGTTGTTTTAGCTAAACAATTAGAGTCTATAACAAAATGATGTAGTTTATAGAACATTCACTATTTACACTACTACAATGTTGTTTATAGATAAATAGTTATAATTTATAACAATATGATGTAGTTTGCAATAGTTTATAGTTATAGCTCCAAGTTTCAATTGTTTTGTTAATTCAAGCTTTATCATTCTAAATAGTTGTTTATAAAATTTCATGTAAAAAAATTACCAAATGAAGTTATTATTAACTTTTGAAAGGTATTTAAAAGATTTTGAACTGAATGCTAACCATTTATCAATAATGATAAAATGATCAAAATCATGGGATGAATCTCTTCCAGGATGAGGTTGTAAACCCTCATTCAATGTTAACATATATACTTTTTTTGTTCTAAGAATGACCCATAGTTGTAGACTGTAGCTCTATATCATGGTGGCCAATGCCATAGCCATAAATGCCTACCCTCGGCATGAAAGTAATCATCCCAAGGATTTTTTGGGTGTCATTTGAATGATGGTATGATTCAAAACACATGCAAATATATAAGGGGAAAAAATTCATTATTCAACCTTTTTCCTCTATGGGCTAGGTGACTTGGTACCTTATTGTCCCTTTGACATAACAAAATATTTACAGTTGCAAGGAAATAACAAAATTTCATAATACAATACTGGGTGACATAGCCCACTATCACCCATGGTGATGAGGCATCAAAATTAATAGCAAAACCTATTGGTTCATGATCGAAGCATGATGGCTTTGCACCATATGGGTGGCCATCATAAGGATGTGAAAATGAAATTTAAAATGTAACAAAGTCTTTCAGTGAAGGAATTTGGCCAACGCTTAAAAAGGGTGGTAACGATTTATACATTGTATTGCTCCAATCACTTGCTTATTGGATCATCGATAGCCCCTTGATGAGCTAAAGAAGGTAATACATGCAACCTATGCATAGAGGATCCTTAAAGAAACAAATACTATTAGATTTTCCTAGCCTTCAAAGAGACATGCACATGCAAATTCGAGCATAGTAAGGCAAGCATGGCTATGCTCTAATAGCATAAATATACCAAATTTCAAGTAAAGTTTGCATAAAGAAAATTTTATGAACAAGTTTTGATTCATTGCAATAGAACCATTGATATGTCAACTAGTCTGAGCATTGATAATATTAAAAAATAGTAAAGAAAAGAAGTGTAAACATTCTAATGAAAGAAACATAAAATACCTCTAGAAATGAGGATTTTTTCTTCGACTTTTTCCACAATGCTATGTCAAAACCCCATTCTTTGTGTGTTGGTGTTGATAATGTCTAGCAAGAATAGCAACTTTCCTTATTTTTCCCTATACCTCCACTAAGGCTATTTCGAATGATAATGGGCATTAATTTCTTTTTTGTCCCATTCTTACAATTTGAATGTGGCCTTAATGTCGTTGGCAGACCACAACCCTCTTGAGATTTTCTCATGATGTTTTAAATTCTAACAGTTCGATAATGATAATATCATTTTTCAAATTCATTTGATAAATAATATAAATATGTATATTGTTGAATAGAACAATTGAGAGGTGGGTGAATCATTTTTCACATAATTAAACCTTAAATTCAATCACTAAAACTAACTCTTAATACTGCTTAAATGATTAATAATCAAATTCCAATGCAAAAACTTAAATCCAACATAGAAACATAATAACACCAAATTTAAGTGGAAAACCCAATAAGGGAAAAACCACGGTGAGGGTTAACTCACAATATAGAGAATATCAAAATAGATTACAAAAGGCTCACTACCAAAAGAAGGACTCACTATCTGGAACAAGGACTCACTGTCCAATAGGGCTAACAACTCAGAGGGATCACTGCCATAGAGATACAAAGAAGACAAAGAAGACTTGTTACAAAGAGACTACAATGCCAATGCAATAAAGGGTTCCACCATAATTACTCACACACATGAATGATAGAGTTCACCTTCTGCTCACTACATATGAAAACTTAGCATTAAGCTTCACACTGATCTGCCACACTCTCAACATACACACTCACTTAATAGAATCAATGTCACATCAAACTACACTTTCTCTTTTCTTTTTATCACTCTTCTTCTTTGCTCTTGTATCATCCTTCACCATTAACTCGTTTGGCATTTATACAATCTTCAACTTTGAAATATATCCAAAGTCAACCATCCAATTCAAATTCAAATTAGTTCAACACAAAAACATCCTAGGGTGGAATTAGAATAAAGGAAAACCAAACACATGCTTCAAGGGACCCAAAAGATCCAACACACTACATCAACCTCAAAATTAATATTTCACACAAGGTCAGCCAAACCTGTTTAAAATACATAGAACCATTAAGCACTAATCTTCCAAATGTTGAAACTATCTTCAATAGAACTAGGGAAAGAAAACTCTAGAACCGCAAGTCATAAGACTTCATAAAAGAGAAATCCATACCAACAACATTTCTCCTAGACCTCAACCAGAACCATAGAAAATCATAGTTCACAACTAGTAAACACAACTTGCATTGTACAACAAATCAACAACCAAAAATATAGATATAGTATCTAATAACAACCATGAACAACATATCTGAACCACACAACCACATGAGAAAATCCGAACCTAAATTTGGAGCAACTAATGAACACCTACAACATATCTTTATTACAATTTTCTCAATATCCTCGACATATACAGTCAACAACAACTAGTTGATACCCAGTTGACCAGTTGACATCAATGACAACACCTTCAATCTTTCCATAATACTTTCAATATTTTCATTCTTGCAACAATCTTCCCCTTTTTCATTGATGGCAACACATGATGTGAAAAACCATTATAGACAACATACTAACTTTGAATACATTTTTGTGTTTCTCCTCCTTAGAAGATAATCTCTTATATGTTTCTTCTCCATTTTTCTTCTTTTTTTCACATGCTTCTTCTCCTCCTTTCACATCAATGGAAAAGGAAAAAGAATATTTTACATGGATTTCTCCTTTGACATGAAAAAAAATACTCATAATGAAAACACCTGATACTACCCGCTCCCCCTGAGAGGAAGCCACCAAAAAATCATTCCAAAAGAAAGATAGATCCATAGATCCACTAGACCGATGCATCTCCATATGTATCTTGTTCAAGAAAGGAGGGGTATTAACCCCTAAATTCTATCAGAGATACTCAAAACTATCTTTAGGAAGAGACCTCATGAAAATATTAGCAATTTGATCCTTCGTCAAAACATATTGAAGCTTTACTTCATTCTCCATGACCTTCTCTCTCAAGAAATGATACTTGATAGATATATGCTTCATCCTCAAGTGCATCACATGATTCTTTGAAATGTTAATTGCACTTTTATTATCATAAAAAATAGAAATGGGATCATCATATAGCACTGTGATATCTTTGAATGTATGTTTTATCCATAGAACTTGTGTACAATAAGATGCAACAACAATATACTCAGCTTTAGTAGTAGACAAAGAGACTGAATCTTGATTTTTACTTGACCATGCCACCAATCTATATCCAAGAAAGAATGCACCACCACTTGTACTCTTTCTTTCATCTACACATCCAACCCAATCTACATTTGTATAGGAACTAAGTGTAAGTTCAGTATCTTTGAGATACCACATTCCATATTCCAGAGAGTCATTCAAATATCTAAATATTCTTTTAATAACATGTGTTTCCTTAGGATCTTCTTGAAATCTAGCCATAAGATAGACAACATGCATGATATTTGGTCTAGTAGCAGTCAAATATAATAGTCCACCAATCATAGATCTATACTTTCTCTAATCATCCTTAAGTGAATTACCATCTTTACCCAATTTGCAACCATTCACCATAGGAGTACTTACCGGTTTGGAACCATCCATCCTAAAATTCTTCAATATATCTCTCACATACTTAGACTTTGAAATGAAAATTCCTTTCTCTGTTTGATTGATCTGTAGCCCAAGAAATAAATTCATCTCCCTAAACATAAACATTTCAAATTATTTTTGCATCTCTTCCACAAAAATCTTCCACATATTTTTATTTCCTCTAAAGATAATATCATCAACATACATAGCTACAATCAAGATTTTTTCATTTTCAATCTTAAAGTAAAAATTACTATCTTTTGTACCTTTGTTAAATCCTTTCTTAATCAAATACCTATCTAACCTCACATACCAAGCTCTAGGAACTTGCTTCAACCCATATAAAGCTTTCTTCAATCTGCATACCATATCTAGTTGTTCTGTCAACTGAAATCCTTTTGGTTGTTCCATATAGAATTCTTCATCTAGCCAACCATTCAAAAATGTTGACTTGACATCCATCTAATAGACCTTAAAGTAGTTATGAGCATCAAATTCCAAGAACATCCTTATAGCTCCCATTCTTGCTACCAGAGCAAAATTTTCCCAAAAATCTATGCCTTCTACTTGTGAGTAACCTTTACATGCAAGCCTTACTTTGTTTCTAACAACTTCTCCATACTTATTCAACTTATTTCTGAATACCCACTTCAATCCAATGATTTTTTTCTTTCTGGTCTTGGGACCAATTCCCAAGTCTGATTCTTCTCAATCTACATAAGTTCTTTCATTTCTTCCTTCCAATGTTCATCTTTACAAGCTTCACTTACAGTCCTTAGTTCAATCTCAGAAAGTAAACATAAATTCACTTCAACAACAAGCTTTGCTTCTAGTTAATACACCTTTTGTCTTGTCTCCAATAATCTAACTTTTTTAATGATTCTTCTATACATATCTAGGTTTCCTAGGGGACATCACTAGAGCATCTTCTTATCTTTCATTTTGTTCATCTTGCTTCTCTTGCTCATCATTTTCCTATTCTTCCACAATTTCTTCTATTCTTGCACAATCATGTTCATTAGATACATATCCATCAATGTCAATAGAATTATTCATTATCTCATCAACCTTTACATTTGATCTTTCTACAATATTTCTTAGTCTTTTATTGAAACATTTGTATGCCTTGCTTTTAGTAGAGTATCCAAGAAAAATTCATTCATCACTTCTTGCATCAAACTTTCTGAAAGTTTCTTCATTTCATCTGGTATAACATTTTCTTTGGAATACCTTAAAATATTTAACTATAGGAATTCTTCCATGCCATAGATCATATGGAGTCTTTGTACTATTTTCTCTTGCTTGAACTTGATTGAACACATAAACAACAACATGAATAGTTTCTTTCCAATAAACTTTTCGTAAACTAGCCTCAGTAATCATTTATCTAGCAGCCTCTTGAATTGTTCTATTTTTCCTTTTAAAAACTCCATTTTGCTAAGGAGTTCTCAAAACAAATAACTATCTCTTTATTCTATGCATGTCACAAAACATATTAAACTCATTGGAGGTGAATTCTCCACCTCTATCAGACCTTAAGCATTTTACCTTTAAGTTCACTTCATTTTCAACCATAGCTTTGAAAGCCTTGAATCTATCTAATGCCTTGAATCTATCTAATGCATTTGATTTCTCTCTAAGAAATGTAACCCATGTATATCTACAATAATCATCAACTAAAAACATAAAGCACCTTTCACCAAATAGACTTATCACTCTTGTAGGACCAAAGAGATTTGTATGAACTAAATCCAGTAGTACAGTAGTAGACTATTCCTTTGATCTGTAAGGATTTCTTTCTTGCTTTCCAAACTAACAATTCTTGCAAATAGTGTTAATAGGCTTTTTAATTCTCAGTAAATCTCTCATGGCCTGAACAACACTAATCCTTTCCAAGTTATCAAAATTCATGTGACACATTCTCCTATGCCATAACCAGTTTTCATTAATCTAAGTCATAAAGCATTGTCCCTCAACACTCTTAAGTTGATAGATATTCCTTTCAGATTTATTTCCTGTAGTAATCAATGTTTTGGATCCTTTTCGGATCTCACATTTCTCATCCTTAAACAGGAGATCATATCCTTTTCTACACATACATGACCAATGCTCAACAAATTATTGCTTAAACCCTTAACATATTCAACATTGTCAGTATGATACTTTCCATCAAAACTTATTGAACCTATCCCATAGATTTTAGCTCCAATATCATCTCCAAACATAACCAAGCCTCCATCACATTTCTCAAGCTTAACAAACTTACTTCTATCACCAATCATTTGATGTGAACAACCACTATCAACTACCCAATATTTTTTCTCTTGTTTAGCATGTATGGTAGATATAACTGTACCTTCCTTTTTCTCCTTCTCTGAAGGGCTTTCCATTACCTATTTTTTAGAATTAGTAGAAGTAGGTTCCTCCTTAATTGCCAAGAACAAGAATTCATTGTCATCAAGATCTTCATATTTTGAATCCTCATCAGATATACTAGCATTCTCATTCACAAAGTAAGCTCTATTAATCTTCTTTCCTTTCTTTTCTTTCTCATATCTTTGTTTATTCCTTTTAGCTCTTTCTGTACACTTTGCAGCATAATGACCTATTTCTCCACAACTAAAGCATTTAAATTGCAACTTACCTTCATACTTACCAGAGCCTTTCCTCACCCTTTTTACAAAGTTAGTTTCTATTTCATCAAATTTCTCTTCATCCAGATCTTTAGCTTTTATAGCTTTAAAAGTAGTCTCTGATTTTCTTCCATTCCTTAGACTCGACTACCTTATCTCATAAGATGTCAAAAATCCTAACAACAGATCCTTAGTATAGGTCTTATAATCTATAGTCTTCCCAATAGCACTCACCTTCTCATTGTAAGCATTGAGAAGAGTTCTAAGAATCTTCTTTACAATCTTGGTTTCATCTATAGTAGCACCAAGTCCTCACATTCCAACTAGTATCTCATCCAATCTCTACATGTAAGCTTTAACATTCTCGGCTTCAAAAATATGTCGAAGATCAAACTGTGTCTCCAAATTCTATAATTTTGCTTCTTTAACTCTTTCATCACCATCATGTTCTCTTTCCAAAGCATCCCAGAATTCCTTAGCCATCTTCAAATTCTAAACCTTAATCAACTTGGAATGTAGCAGACTATTCTTCAAGATGTATTTCACCTTATTTTTGCTTCATGTTCTTTGATCTCTTCAGGAGTACTCGTACCATTAGCAGGAGGAGTGTAAGGATTCTTGTAAGATTTCTCCACATCATATCTGCAATACTCTAGATATTCTTCCATCAATACTTTCAAGATACCATAATTAGCTCCATTGAATTTCAGATAATCATAAACCATTTTTCTAGCCATCCTAGACTTTCCTCAAGTGGTTAAGCTCTTCACCAAGGAACCAAGATCTAATACCAATTGTTGAATAGGACAACTAAGAAGGGGTTGAATCAGTTGTCATAGAATTAAACCTTAATCACCAGAATGAATTTTTAATACTATTTAAATGATTAATCATCAAATGCCAATGCATAAACTTAAATCCAACACAGAAACACAATAACACCAGATTTGCATGGAAAACCCAATAAGGGAAAGACCATAGTGAGGGTTAAATCATACTATAAAGAATATCAAAATTGATTACAAAAGGCTCACTACTTGGAATAAGGATCATTTCCAAAACAAGGACTCACTGTCCAACAAGGCTAACAACCTGAAGGGATCACTACCACATAGATACAAAGAAGATAAAGAAGACTTGTTATAGAGAGACTACAATCTCAATGCAACAAAGGATTCCACTGCAATTACTCGCACACATGAATGATAGAGTTCACCTTCTACTCACTGCATCTAGAAACTCAGTATTAATAATTGCACTGATCTACCACACTCACAACACACACTCACTGAATAGAATCAATGTCACATCAAACTACACTTTCTCTTTTTCCATTTATCACTCTTCTTCTTCGATCTTGTATCATCCTTCACTATTAACTCATCTTGCATTTATACCATCTTCAACTTTGAAACATATCCAAAGTTGGACATCCAATTCAAATTCAAATTAGGTCAGCACCAAAAAATATTAGGGTGGAATTAGAATGAGGGCGAGCCAAACACATGATTCAAGGGACCCAAAAAGATCCAACATGCTTCGTCAACCTCAAAAGTAGTATTTCACACAAGGTCAGCCAAACCATTGTAAAACATATAGAACCATTAAGCATGAATCTTCCAAATGCTGAAACGATCTTCAATAGAACTAGGGAAACACAACTCTAGAACCGCAAGTCATAAGACTTCATCAAAGAGAAATATGGACCAACAACATTTCTCCTAGACCTCAACCAAAACTATAGAAAATCATAGTTCATAACTAGTGAACACAACTTGCAATGTACAACAAATAAACAACCAAAAATATGATATAGCATCTACTAACAACCATGAACAACATATTTGAACTACACAACCATATGAGAAAATCCAAACCAAAACTTGAAGCAACAGCTGAACACTTTCAACATATCTTTATTAAAATTTTCTCAATATCCTTGACATATACAGTCAACAACAACTAGTTGATAACCAGTTGACCAGTTGACATCAATGACAACACCTTCAATATTTCCACAATACTTATATATATATATATATATATATATATATATATATATATATTTATATATTTTGAAATTCATACACATTCACTTATATTTGTTCTTTGATTTATATATACGTATATATATTTTTTTGAAGAGGTTTATGTGTTTCATATACCAACCTTTAAATAAATAAAAGAACTTTTATTTCATTTCAAGAATTAATATATTTAAACAAGAAGGGACTTTTACTTAATTTCATATAATGAAATTCTTATCTTTTTAATCATACTTTAGAATACATACTATTGTTTCCTTCCGAATTCTCAAAATATAAAATTAAGAAAAATAATTTAAACATGAAATCATGGGTTTAATTTTTCCACAAGCCGTTTATTTCTAATCATTGGAATAATTTGTGTAGACATGGAAAATATACCGACATACTTGATCCCGATTATTAACACCATTTCATCCAAAATCACCCCTCGATCTAATCATTTAATCGAATGCCCTTATTTGATTAAATTCACCAATTTTCCTCTCTTAATTAAATAAATAATTTTATCTAATTAAGTCTTTCTCCCTCGTTAATTAAATCAATTTATTTTATCTAATTAATCCTATGTCAGGTGGATATTTAATTAAATAATTTGCTTTGTTTGATTAAACCTCTAAGGTCTATCTATTAAATTAAATAAATTAAGCCTTGCTTAATTTAAGCTAACCAATCATCCTCTTTTGTTAAATAAATCAAAATATTTATTTAACTAAGTCTAAAATCACATTCTTCTCATCTTTGATTTAAATCAACCTATAAATCTAAGTCAAATTTGTCACATCATCTAATCCCCTATTAAATTAATTGACCCTTGATTAATTTAATCCTAATGCAAGTCCCATTCTCTATCTTTTTCCACTTGCACATGAAAATAGATTTAATTCATTTATTAAATCTCTATTTTCTCTCAACATGGCATAATGGAGGAATAGTCTCTCAAATTCAAAATACAAGTGGACTTTGTCCTTCCAACAAGACATTTACTTCACCTAATAAGTCATTTTTCCTTTAGCCAAGTGGCATTTAAGGCATTTATTTTCCCTCTTACATGTCATTTCAACATTTTCAAATATCACCTAATTGCATTTATGGGCACATTCATCAAAATGTGCACATCCTCCATCCATTCACATTTGAAAAAGTGGCACCTTGCCATTGGTTGAAAGTTAGTCCCACATTGCTCCATTTTGGGCATTTCTCCATCCTATCATTCTATAAATAAGAGGTATCTTTCCTCATTTTATCATCCACAATTTGAGCAAAGTTATTATACTCAAATCCATAGCAATTCTCACCCATTTTTACCCAATCTTAGCTAGGTTATGCAGATTTTCATCTTGGAGCACACTTCAATCATCAACAAAGTGGATCACTCTTCATCATAGATCAACATTGCATCATTGGAGTTGGGAAAGGGCCAATTTTCACATCAAATTGGTACCAATTCCCCCATGGGATCAAGAGTTTGCTTGTTTAATTAGGATTAAATCTCTTTTCATTACTTTCTTATTGTGTTCTTCATCTCATTTCCTAATTTAAGCTTTGTGAATGGATTTCATGGGGAACTTAGATTCTAACTTGCATTTAAATATTCTAATGTGTGTGTTCTTTATGTTTTGCAGGTACTAGGATCTCGGTTCTACAATTTGAATCAAGTAATTAAGTTCTTCTATATGGAAAATTTTAAATGCAAATCCCCATGCCATTTGTGGTGTGTGCACCTAGATCCCATCTAGCTTACCATTTGATCCAAATAAATGATCCTACTTCGATCGTGCTCTTATCCTTCAACCTATCACCCTACAATTGCACACACTTGCACTTGCAAAATTCATTAGTAACATTCAAATCATAATAATATATAAGATAATTCAAAAATATCACATTGTCAATAACAATCAACTCATTTCAAATGTTGTTCTTCGCACAATGTCATGTGGTGCATATTGTGTTACACTTCTGGGTTTATCCTTCTTGTGTGTGAAGGCTCTGCTTGTTGTACATGATGCAGACACTTGGACAAATCTAATTCATCAATGATAGCCTTCAAGGTAGTCATGTGTGAAAATGACTATTTTAGCAAGCATATCTCAAGCATAAGTGTGTCGATAGTGAGTAGACAGTGCTGAGCATAGTGGTGTTTCTAAAGCAACATAAAAAACATCAACAACGATGGTATACATACCCAAAAAAATTTGTGTATTCCTTCTAGTACAGTGTTGGGAGCATCCTTTTTTTGGAAATCTTGAGGATCTTCAATTGCAGAAAATTTTCAAGCTAAGGTGCCCATGTGACTTCAAATGTCTCAAGTACATTATAAGTATGGAAATATTCCAACCAAAAACAAGAAGGATAATATTTCCTTCCAATATCTTGTCCATTTTCATTTCCAATCTTCTGGATATGCTTCAATGCTTTGATTCTGTGAATTTGGTTGTGGAGAGAATGGTAAATGATGTTTTTCTGCAAGATGATTCATTATTGGTAGCAGTCCAAAAATATGTTTTTGGTTCGGGTGATGGGTATGTTAGATATATCTTTCCACCCCATTTCTTGCCCCACATTAGAGCGTGTGTCAACGTATTTGATTCCTTGAAAGCTTCTCTTGAGCAAAGTGACCCTATCCCTTTAAACAAAGCTTTAACAAGGTACAACCACCATTTGGGTAGGGAGATATTTGAATGCTTCAAGGAGAAATATCACTATGTCTCTTTTCTTCTTCATCATATTGTCATCATGTAGCTAATTTTGTGAACAATCAACCCCCACTAAGAGCTCCAATTGTAACAAATCAAGGAGAATAGCATAACATTCCTCAAAATCGAGTAATCCCTTATATTAATGCATTGAAAATTCATAGAACATGGGAGAAGGAAATGAGGTGCAAGGAGAAAACTCGATGGAGATAACGCAAGTGGAAGAATGATCTTTTGGCCCTAAAAGTGCTCTTTTTTGGTTTATATGACATTGGTTTTTTTATATAAATTGAAGCTATGGCCCAAATCAGTAAAGCGAAGGTTTTCTGGCACATTGGTAAGCGGCACCTGAACTGACAATTGGTGTATTTTTGGTACAAATGGTAAAATATGGTTCAAGTACAAATAAGTGGAGGTTTTTTTGGCACTGTGAAGGTTTTTTGGAACAGTGGAAAGCATTGGCTTCTAATCAATCAAATGGTGTGCAAAGAATGTAATGACCCAAATAATTTTTGTTGATTCACAAGCGACCGTGGCATAAAGTTGGCAATGAAATATATATGGAAAGAAGTTTCGAAGGTATAGTGGAATAGTCTGCGCAAGTAAATTGGGGAATGTTAAAGAATGCATGGTATTGATTTGGGAAAAAGGTTCAAATAATATACGATATGTAATTTCTTAGGTAGTATGGTAGGCATATATAGCATATATGTAGGAAAGATACAAAAGTGAAAATACCAGAACTTGATCAGAGTATGATCAATTTTGATCACCAAAACTATATTGTAATAAATATTTATAAGTTAATAAAATATATAGGCTACTAGCCTTTTACTGAAAAAAAAACAACTGTCAACTTCTTGATGCCGCTTATCATGGTCTCAAGTTGGCTCAAACCAAAGGTTATAGGAGAGTTTGGTTGGAAAGGGATTATCTCAATATCATTAATAACTTGAAAAATTGTGTTCCCCCCTCTTGGACTATTGATTCTTTAATAAGGGATTCCATGGATATTTTGAAATCTTTTGATGAATGTTACTTATTGCATATTTTAAGAGAAGGTAATGGTTTAGCAAACATCTTCACTAACATTGGTGTTAGAGAGCTTAGGGAATGGGATCTAAATGATCCTCTCCCTATAGAGGTTACTATGACTAGTAACCATGATGGTAGATTTTAATTTGATTATCTTCTCATTATGGTTGGTAGTGTGCATGTCTTCCTTCATGTGGTTGATGTTTATGAGAAAGTATGGTAAGCAATATTTGAATCAAGAAAATGGTACGGGGGATGAGCAACATAGGGAATGGAACTCTATGTTCTTTATTTTCCCCTGTCCCATTTTTGGTTTTACATAGATTTTGGGTGGTCTTAGCATTGTTTTCTAGAGTTTTCATTGTACTATGTTTGAAGCCCTCAAGTTGTTATAGTCTTCTAATTATGGAGATATGGGTGGAAATAAAAATTATATTGAACCTTCCTCTTGCAAAGCTACAAAGAAGGAGGTGTGGTCGGTGTTGGAGAAAAGTGGGATAACTCCCTACCTAGAGAAACTTCATGGCAATAATCCTTAGGTAATGACACTTTTTGTTAAAGGATGGAATGATAGGGTGTTGAAGCTTTATGTGACAAAATTTGATGTCAATGAGGAATTTATAGCTAGCATCACTGGTCTAGCTATGGATGACATTGAATTTTTTAGGGATAAAAAGAAGGCGTAGACTGTAATGAAAATATTCTTCAAGGATGATGAAGCGAAGGATTTGAGCCCTACGAGAAGTGGAGGATATTTGAGAAGTTCTCTTTTAAGGCATTATGGGGAGATGTTGTGGAAGAGCTAATGCGTTTCATAACTTTGGAAGGTCATTTTTTAGTGGTAAATGTACACCACTTCATCATGCTTAATCACTTTCGTTATAAGAAGAGGATCTCCTTTCCTTATTACCTTTCGATGTCTCTTGATTCAAGTCTTAAGGATCACAAGAAGAACCCTAAAAACCTTGTTTTGCATGTGGGGTTAATCCTTCTTATTTCTGATTATGCGAATACTTTTGAGGTTGCAAAGCCTTTTGTCACTCGAAAGGGTAAATAGTCCAAACCTGTCGAGGAGTATGAGACTGCTTTTGGAGAGGAAGTGGCCAGCAAAAATGTTAGGAAAAGGAAATTGTTTTTGGAAAAAGAATGGATGTCAGAGGAGGATGTGGATTATGTTCCTGACTCCCCCACGTCTTTGGAGGTGGTTCCTCATTCCCTTTCTACATGAAAGTTAAAAAAAGGGGTTTCAGGGGCTAGTGAGGGTTATTTGACCTGTAGTGATGAGGTGGTTGCTGATTTGCCGAGTAGGGGTGCCAAGGTTAAGAATGATCTATATGGTGAGGTGTTTTCACCACCCCCTATAGCCAAGAAGGATTCAGAGGAGGGAAGTACGAAGAAAATGGTTTTACGAACTGCGAGCCAATTCTGGAGAAGGAATTCCCTCTCACTATTGTGGGCAACCTCTATGCTGATGATTCCCCAAGTGTTAAGCTAGTTGAGCAGTTGAAAGGTAAGTCTAGGGATGTTGATGTTGTTGTGGAGATCCAGAATGTAGAATTGGAGAGGCTTAAGAAGAGGAAGGCGGTGGTGGAGGAGATTGCAAGATCCATTCGCAAAATCAAGACTCTGGTTGTTGTCAAAAAAGGTAAGGGCCCCCCTGCTAGTCAGGATAGGGTTAGCTCCTCTTAGGAGGAAGATTATTTGGGGAAAGGGGTTTGTAATATTGATAGATAGGATATGTTTGATGTGCTTGGAACTGCTTGTGAGGGTTCCACTGTCTTGTTCAAACTTTTTAAATGGTTTTTTCATGAACTCAATAAAACTAATGTCAAAGTTAGGGGTATGGTGAGTAAGGCTAAGGGGTCCTCTATCCAAAACTAGATTGATGAGTTGTTTGATTATTTAAACACTATGGATAACATTGTTGCATAGGAAACTCTCAAAATGAAATAGAATCTTGAAGGCAGAATCATCACCCTTGAGGATCAAATGGTGAAAATTTGGGATACTATCATGTGAGGTGGGGAGGTGCATAAATCTATTGGTAAATTTGAATCTACTACTGTGAATTATCTTGTGGTTAGTGCCAAGAAGTGTAAATAAATTTCCCATGCTGATGATGTTGGTGTTGTTGGGAAGCTAATGGAGGAGGAGGTTGTTGTTGGAAAGGGTGGGGAAAAAGGTAGTGTTTTGATTACTGAGGTAAATATAGATGGTCCTGGTGGCAGGACTAGGAACAAAACTAAAGCTCAATTTGGGGCTAGGAAAGATATTTCTAATGTTTTGGATGAAGCATAGAAGTTTGTGGCTAGTGATGTGGAGGTGGTGGATATTCTGAAAAGTATGTAGTGTTGATGGTGGGGTCTTCCTTTTTGGCTGATTTTTTATTGATGTGTCGCTGTCATTGGGCTATTTTTTTGGCTTAATGTTGTTTTCTTATATTTCAGCTACTTTTTCATGTAAAGGGTTTCAGGTTCCTTCAAAACCCATATTTTACCTCTAATAAAAAACAATATTCAACTTCTTTCAATCTTTTCAAAAATATCAAAATTTCCATTCAACATATTGATATTTTCTCAATAATTCAATTTACCATATTATAATTAAAATGCAATACAATTGGGTTATGAAATCCTTCCCCTCTTGGAAGAGACATCGTCCTGATGTCTATTAATCAAAATTTAAGCATATATGTCTATTTCAACATCACATAATATTGTCCCAAACCAAAAAATCATAATATTTCAATTCAAAATTTTCAAAGAAAACTATCAAAGTCTCTTTCTCAAGAAAGTGAATTTGAAAAGGATTGTTCTATTTCTTCTACATCCTCCCAAGGAGAACTATCTTCAAAATACTAGTCCCATTGGACCTTAAACTGAGCAATATCTCTACTCTACAACTTAATGTTGCATCTATCTAGGATTCTAATGGGCTCCACTAGCACTACTCCTAGATCCTGTACCTATAATGATTGCCAATCAAGCACATGAGTTGCATCAGGATGATATGGTTTAATCAAAGAAACATGAAATAAATTATGAAGTCGAGCCAGAGTAGGTGGTAGATCTAGTCTATAAGAAATTGGTTTAATCACTTCCAAGACTTCAAATGGTCCCACATATCTCAAGGCCAACTTGGAATACTTTCCAAAGACAATGGAACTTTTATGAGGTATGACTCTTAAGAAGACTTCATCCTCTGCCACAAATTGTTTAAGAGTTCCATTCTTGTTGGCATAACTCTTTTGTTAGTGTGCCGCCTCCTTTAGTATGCTCTTAATGATTCTCATTTGTTCATTCATTTCCTTAAGCATTTCAAGTCCTACTATGATCATGTCTTCTAATCTATCCCAACTGACGGGGTGACACTTTTTCCAATAAAGAGATTCAAATAGCACCATACCTAGAGATGTGTGATAAGAGGTTTTCTAAGAAAACTCTAC
>VDFB02281492.1:109024360-109232028 GCA_007258455.2 Sequoia sempervirens | reverse complement strand
TTTGTGGATGCTCAAGCTTGACATTGTATTGTAATATTTTGCTACTAAATGCTATGATAAGGAGATGAGTTTATTTTTTGGTGCTCTCGGATAAGTGAAGCTATGTTGTTTGGTGTTTGATTTGACACTATTTTAGAACACAATAGTTCCCAAGACTCAAATAATTGTTTTACTATGTTTTAGAGGATATGGTGTATGATTTACTTGAATTAGCTATGAGGTTGCAAGTAAAGGTTGCTCCTAAAAACACTAGCAAGATAATGGTTTGATTTCTTAGGTTGACTATGTGTCCAAGAATAGGCTGATGATTGGTTGATGATTTGGTAATGTTGAAGGATGTTGGTAATCTATGGTGTAAATGTTGTGTCCAAAAAGATGATAGTCACAAATCCCATGTAAACCAAGCCACAAAATAAAAAATGATGATATTATATTTTGACTTATAGGTCCAATAATGTTCTCTGATAACTAAATTGAGTTTTGAGGCCAATGTTTGAAAATCAATTATTTTGACCAATTCTGAGACGAGTCTGCAAGTAGGTAGATTGTGGCTTCTTTTTAAAGTGATAGTGGCAATGTTTTAGTTCAATAGTGGCTCTCTTTAAAGACAACAATGAGAATTTTTTTCAAAAGCAGCTCTATTTTGATAGTGATGGTCATAAACTAGTGATAGCAATAGCAACTAATCTAAGCAATAGCAATCAAACTTTAGGTCAACTACATATTTATGTTTGCGATAATAGTGGCAAAACTTCATAGTAGAGACTTTGTTTTAGTAGTTTCTAGTTTTGTGATGGTAGTTTGTTTGATAAGTTTGCAATTTTTTATGTTCATTTGATCTAATGTTTGAGAGAATTTTTGTGAGATACAGCAAGTCATAAAACATATTATACAAATTTTATGACTTGATCATAATATTTTGATGATAATAGGTCAAAATTAGCCCAATTTACACTAGTAATAACACATTGAAAAACACTTCAAGTAGTTTTATCCCTAATATCAAAGCTAGTGGTAACATTTTCAAGCCCACAACTTGGAAGCTCCAACTCAAGGGTAGGGACACACAAATGTATGTATACACTTAAGTCTTTTGGGAGTGAATAGATAGGGGCCTCTTGGAATGGAAGGATAACCCAAATCACCCTTTCCCTAGAAAGCTACAAGTAGCTTATGCTAAGCTGAGGATTTCTGTCTCAACTCAAGGGAGTTCATATGGTGACTAAAAAATCTTCAGGGTATGGTGTGCATCCCTTGCACTAAAAATGTTTCCAATACACGATCAATCCATAAGGTGGGCAACTACTATAAGGTTCTTAGTCATTGTTTAGGGGATTGATGCCTTGCAAGTGCTCAACAAGCCGTTTAAGGCTCTAACCAATCCTACTAGGGGCTCTATATACCCAAAGGTACCTCCCCATTTTTGAATGGCACTATCAATAAAGACTAACACCAGTTAGATTTTGGTGTTTAATCTTGATCAATTTATATAAAAATCTAAGGGAAATATCGCTTTGAGTCACATTGAGTTCTTCAATGTGAGATGTATTTTAAGGTAGGCCCGATCTAAAGGTAATGATGTAAAAAAATATGCAAAGAGCCCAAAGTGTTTCTTGTCACCCATGATCATCAAAAGATGCAGGGGTGAGGATACACACTTCTCTTGCCAATCATAGTGGACATAGTAGACAATTTATTGTAATTTGATTTTAAGCCCAAAAGTGAAGTATTTAAAGCTTCAAATATTTGAGACTTAAAACAAAGAATTCTATAAATCAATTGGTTGTTATTGCAATAAGAAAAGATGAAACATTCAATTTTATGCACCAAATTGAAATGTCAAGATTGTAACCATGTTTTTAATGCACCAAATATAAATGTTTCAAGTTCTCTTTTTTTAATTTTTAATGCACCAATAGAAAATGAATTCATTTTAAGAGCACCAAATGTAAATATTCAAGTTATATTTTTCAGTTTTAGTGCACCTAAGGAAAGTGAATTCATTTTAAGAGCACCAAATGTAAATTTTCAAGTTGTCTTGTTTAATTTTATTTCACCAAAGGAAAGTGAATTCATTTTTAAAGCACCAATATAAATGTTCAAGTTTTCTTGTTCAATTTTAGTGCATCAAAAGAAAGTGAATTCATTTTTAAAGCACCAAATAAAATGTTCAAGTTTTCTTGTTCAATTTTAGTGCACCAAAGGAAAGCAAATCATTTTTAAAGCACCAAATATAAATTGTTAAGTTGTTCAATTTTAGGGAACCAAAGGAAAGTGAATTCATTTTAAAGCACCAATATAAATTGTGAAAGATAATCCTCTAATGGCCACAAGTTGTAAAAAAGATATTAGTAAGAAGGAAAATCTTATTCTATTGAAATAAACTTGCAAAAACTTGAAAAAAGAAGAAAAAAAAGAAAAAAGACTGATGATTTTTTACCCTTGAACAATTATTACAAAACTATCAAGTAGAAACAACTTTCTCAAATTTTCATCAAATTTGAAATCGTCAACTGTTCTAGAAAGAAAAAATGAAGATCTACAAAACCCAAAAATCTTTTTCTAAAATTCAACATGTAGAATTTATTAGAGATGAATGAAACACATGAATTTTAAAGGTTAGCAACAAAAAATAAAGAAAAACACAACTAAAATTGTGATTGGCTCTACAGTGACTATCCAAATCTATTAAAACACAACAAACATCTTTTGATGGCTTAGGGGTTTTGGTAGCCACCTCGAAGCCATTAGCTTGGGGGATTTTATAGATTTCAAAAAAATGAATCAACGACTGGGATGAAGAGGTGAAGAATCAAGATCAAGATCAATGGTGAAGGTCCATTGAGAGGAAATAAATTGGAGAATTAACTCCAATGAATAGTGGATGTGCATGGGAGTGAACTTAATTAGATTGAATAGTTCACTAGATAGATTGATTAGTTAAGAAAATTAATTGATCAGTTAACCAAATAGATTGGATAGTCAACTAACATTGGCTACTCAGTTGACTAGAAGAAAGTGGTCGTTACATTTGAAAAAGTAATGCGTGAGAGGATAATTAATTAAATAATTTATTAATTGTTGGAGGAACATGCAAGATAAGATTTAATTAATAAATAATATTAATGGATAATGTTGAGAGGAAAAAAGAGTAATTAAATAATTAAAGATAACTTTTTAATTTAGAAGTTTAAAGAGGTATTATGCATGATGGGAAATAGATAATTAAATAATTAAAAATAAGTATTTAATTTATGCATGATGGAAAATAGATAATTATTTAATTTAGAAAAGGAGATTGTTTTTCTAATTAAATAATTAATTGATAACTATTTAATGCAAGTAGAAAAATAAGTTTAGTTAGCCACATAACTAAATAAATAATCAAGAAGAATAAATAATTAAAGATATAATTTGAAATGAATTAATTAACTAAATAAAAGGTATATTTATTTGACATTAATTAACAGTGAAAATATGATTTTAGACAATAAATAAATGATTGAATATTATTTAACCATTAGAAAAAGATAAATATTAGTATTAAAATACTAGTTAAATATCTACAAATATCATAATTTAACACTCCAAAAATTACTTTTTATCAATTTATATTATTATTTTTTGAAATATTAATTTTTTAAAATCAAAATTTACCCTTTTATATATGTAACATATTCTTATTAGCCGATAGGCTTTTATTGTGGACTTGGAGAGCCTGGCATACCTGTCTCACGCTCTGAAACTACACAGTTAACGGTAAACTGCATTGGTTTTCAGGGACCAATCAAATCAGAATATATTGCATCTTCAAATCAAATCAAATTAGATCTTATCATTACATCTAATCAAATTTGGCATCAGATCTTATCAAATCTATTGAACCTCTAAAAGCGATGAAGTCAGATACAATGTTTCAAGAGGATTGTTAGAGCAACAGGGCAACAATTTCACGGATGCAGCGTTATCTTCTGGTTCGAGGTCAGAGAAAATCAGGGAAACCTTGGTGGAATTGAAGAAGAAAAGTAGTGTTAGGGCTTTCATCGTGGACACTAGTATTGATTTGGCTCTCAAAATGTTCTCCATAGCACAAGATTTGGACATAATGAATGAAAGCTATGTTTTGGGTTGTCACGGATTCTATTGCTTCCTCTTTAGATTCTCTGTCATTTTGTTCTCTCTGGAAATTGCAAGAAATATGGGAGTTAAAAGCATTGCAACAACCCTATTAATAAAATTGTGGAAGAGGTTGTGGCTCATCTCTTCAAACGATGGCATCAATAGAATTGGAATACAAGCGTACAGTTCTCTTAAGCTCATTGCAATTGCAGTTGCTACCTTGCGTTCACAAGATATAAAGATTTGATATAATAGACAAATTCCCATGAATGACATGGATTTCCCTACTTCGATGATGGTTTTGACAGGAAGGGAGTTGCTTCAGTGGGAGATTGACATCTCAGAATTTGGCGCTGCTAGCTATGATCTTGAAATTCTCAGTATGATATCATTAACAGAAGAGTTGGGTTTTGGGCAAAAGATGCCTTTGGTCTGCGCACCAAGAAGAAAATAAGCTGAGGGCTATTATATGGCCCGACGATACAATACAAGTTCCCAATGGCTATAGAAAATTTGTAAGTGGAAAAATCATTGGGAAGAGGGCTTCTAATTCTAGTGAGTTCATTAGTCGATTTTTAGGCTACAAGAATGACACATTTAAGGTAGCTGTGGACTCACTGCCGATGATTTAGGGTTTTCTATATTAGAATCACATATTGGGCAATAGAAACTAAATTTGATTGTTGAACGTTTGAAACTGCTCTTTGAATGCTGTATTCACCTAACCATTCACTCAAACAGGTCAGGTGATGATGGTACCATAAAAAAAAGAGTACCAGGGCGGATGTGGACGTTTCTCCATCCATTCACTGCAGGGTTGTGGGCTATAGTGGGGGCTTTCTTCGTCTTCATGGAGTTTCCTGTGCGTCTCATGGAACATGAGGACAACGATGAATTTAAAGGAAAAGTGAATGAACAAGTAGTACCTTAAACATAAGAATATATGTGCTACAAATCTTCAATTTCTTGCAATTTTATTTAGCTTGTGAATTGGGTTCCCAGGTTGCTCTTAGGATGAACGAGATTCTTATATCATTTCCTATTATGTGCAGATTGTCGCTCTCTTCCTTCGTATTTGCTCAAAATAATTATTTCTCTAATTCATGCCAGAAAAATGTTGTTATTGATTGATTATTTTGTCTAGACGAGCTCAACTTTTCAATTCAAAGGGGAGACATGTTAATAGAAGAAAATTGGAATGGTGGATTATAAACGCCTCACTCAACTACGTGCATAGAGGTTATGCCCAAGTCTTCACTCTCTTTTTTTCCATGGAAGATCTACTTAATCTACTGGGTAAGTAGAGACAATTTATTTATGAACATAAGCAATTAGAAAAGGTTGATATAGATTCATGCTTTTATCTATGGACAGGTTTCTTAAAAGCAGCCTCAATTTATCTTCTACACAATATTAAAAGGAACAACATGTTATATTTTAGATCTATATTTTAAATTCACTTTTTTAAAATTAGGCTTGTCAATAAATTTTAATTACTTCTACACCTTGTCAAACCATTTGTAGAAAAGTCTCTCTGCAAAGATTCCCTCCCTACCTTCTTTTTCTTCTACCCCTTTTTTTACTAGTATTTGGGTGTCAGAGTGGATGAGAGCCTATACATTCAAATTGTCAAATTTGTCTATCCATGTGCAAAAGTCGAAGTTGTAGGTCAAGGATACTTCAACACGAGAGAGTTTATTATGAGTTGGTTCTCTATAGAAATATTTGTTATTTTATTTTGTGAAATTGGATTCTTGTGAGGATTTCATATTAAAAAAAGTTTGTTTAGTTTTTTAATGAAATTTATAACGGTAAAAAATGTATATAGGTGTTTTTAATGTTTTGGGTTTTATTTCTATTGATATTTTATTATCATGGTTGAAATATATTTATAAGCTTAATTATTTTTTTAAATGAAAAAACTTGTACAAATCAAAATTCACATTTTAAATTTGTATTCTTGTATAACTAATTAATTATGTAATATTAAAATACGTTTAAATTTTACTTCTAATTTTCTATCGGCATATCCCTTTAACCTCCTATAAATACAAGTATCATATCCCCTAAGATACCCCCTAACTTAGTCTTGGCTTGCCTTGACTTGATGAGAGTACCTACTGATATAATTGGGAGTCGTCCTACCCACATTGATTATTTCTTACCATTCCCGCTGAGACCAAAATCAACAGTATCGTCCTTCCCTCGCCATGTTTCTCATAATTGGAATCTTGCTCGTTCTCTCAACATCGCTTCCTGCGCGAGCGAACACAACATTTATCTTTGATGAATTCAACGGCTCGGCCCTGGCTTTCTATGGGAACGCTTCAATAAAGTCCAAGTTTATCTCCCTCACGAGTGACCCACTGGGGTTTGGCCGAGCTCTATACGTACACCCAGTCCGCATGAGAGATTCTCTCACATTCAGCACAACTTTCGTGTTCAACATTGTTCCTTCGGCTTCACTAAGTGGGCACGGCCTGGCGTTTATCATTACCCCACGAAAGTCTCCGGTGGGAACTGTAGCAGGTCAATACCTCGGTCTCTTCAATCTTTCCTCCAACGGGAAGGCATACAATCATCTCTTTGCAGTGGAGTTCGACACAAGCAAGAGCGATGAGTTCCAAGATATCAACAACCACCACGTCGGGTTAGATCTCAATGATCTCACTTCGATAGACTCTAAGCCTGCCGGTTACTGGACAGGAGACCAATTCAAACAACTGACTCTCAACAATGGACACAACATTCAGGCTTGGATTGATTACAGCCATCCTAGGAAAGAGCTGAATGTTACCATTATTGAAGCTGGTTCGCCTCGTCCACAGAAACCCCTGATATCTTTGAAAAATACGGCTCTGTGGAACATTCTGGAAGAAGAAATGTATGTTGGATTCTCAGCAGCTACGGGAACCATGTTTGAAAACCATAACATACTCGCCTGGAGTTTCAGTACCATTGGCGCGGCACCGGTCTTAAACATATCAAATCTTCCCCCTTCCTTAATACCCAGCAAGTCCAAGTCATGGCTAAGACCAGGCATAGTTGTAGCTTTGGTCGTTCCGGTCTTCTTGTGCTTTGGGGCAGCAGTTATTTGGATCATACTGAAAAGAAACAGGTATAAAGATGATATTGAAGAATGGGAAATGGAGTATTGGCCTCACAGATTTAGCTACAACGACTTACATATTGCCACCAAGGGCTTCCGGGACGACCGAATTTTAGGTTCTGGAGGCTTTGGCCGGGTTTACAAAGGAGTTCTCCCTGCAAATGGCCTGGAAATTGCCATCAAACTCATTTTCAGACCCGGCACTGAAGGCATGAAGGAATTCGTAGCAGAGATTTCAAGTCTTGGTCGTTTACAGCACCGAAATCTTGTGCAAATCAGAGGGTATTGCAGGCGGGGAACAAAGTTATTCATAGTTTATGACTACATGCCAAATGGAAGCCTAGATAAGATGATATTTGGGAAACCAAAGACAGTACTAGGGTGGTCTCAAAGGCATAGAATTCTGAGGGACGTGGCTGCAGGATTGCTGTATCTTCACGAGGAGTGTGAGCAGAAGGTGCTGCACAGAGACATCAAATCCAGCAATGTTCTTTTGGATTCGGAGCTTCGGGGAAAGCTAGGGGATTTCGGGCTTGCTCGTTTGTATGAGCATAATGAAAACCCACAAACTAGCCGTGTTGTGGGCACCATTGGTTACATAGCCCCCGAGTTGATACACACAAGAAAGGCCACTCCTAGCAATGATGTATTCAGCTTCGGCGTGTTCATGCTGGAGGTTGCATGCGGAAGGAGACCCGTTGATCCTTCTCTCGGTGATTCGCAAGAAATTATGATAGACTGGGTGCGCGAGCTCTATGCAACCGATAGAGTGATCGATGCAGCCGATCCCAATCTTGATGGTGATTTTGCCGAAGAGGAGATGGAACAGGTGCTTAAATTAGGACTGCTATGCTGTAATACCAAAGCAGAAGCACGACTTTCCATTAGACAAGTAGTCCGAATACTTGAAGGCGAGGAATCTATTCCAGAATTCTTTCCCTTTCCAATTTCGTTTGGAATGGACAATTGTTTGTACAATAGTGATACAGGTATAACTTCGTATACTTGGCCCTCCAATTCTTCCTAGGGAAGAGAGATTTAGGTCAAGCTCGGCGTGTCTGCACCATCTCTCAGTCATGGCCTACAGGCGATACTATTCGTCCCTGAATAAATCCTTCACTAGTAGCTTTCTTCAGGACCTGTTTTACTGAGAAGATTAGTCCTACACGAACTCAGTCTCTCTTGATTTTCCCCCTCTGTAGTGACGTGTTTGTTTTCTCTCGCTTGTCAAGTTTCTTGTCATCATTATTCATCGATCGCAATCATGTGGCATATTCGCTTCACTATAATACAAATAGTTATTATTATCTTCGATTTACAATCATATGGTATCCGCTACTATTTAAGGGTGTAGTTTCATTATAATACGTTTGCTTTTTATAAGTGACGGTTTAATAAAAGGAAAATCGGCTAATTTTATATGGATCATAATTCTCAATGGTGGTTATTAAATGTTGAAGGAGATGCACTCCTTAGTTCCTTCATGTGGACAAAATTATAGTTTCTTTGGACATTGTGATGTTAAAGTATTTTAAGTTTTTTTTAATTGATTAATAAGATTTGTTAAGTGGGTAATTAATATTTTGATTAAAATAATTATTGATATTTTATAAAATTTATTTAAATTTAATTGATTGACTTATTTTTATTTACTATCTAAATTAATTATTGTTAAGTATATTATAGTAATAAGTATGTGTCAATTTGTAAGTTAATCTCGAAAACCTCAAAAATTTATTGTAATTGCATAGTTTGTACCTTGCCTCTAATTTTGGCCTCCCATGGCATGACTGGAAAAAATAGCTGCCTATTTATCCTACATGTCTCCATTATAAGGAAGAAGGCTACTACTCTATGAGAGGTTCTGCAATTTAATTTTCTAGTGCTAAAACTCACCAGCCAGTAATGCTTTCAAAAAAGGAAAAACAACTTACATTTGACATCAATCTAGGATAAATCTACCCCCTCCAGAGAATATCTATGTACTCGATTGCAGATCATCGAAAGGACATGTTTGGTGACACCTTGAGTACCTTCTGGCGAGATTTGAAATTTTTTAAGTATATTGACAGAATTTGGTTGTTGAAACATACTCCATAAGGTATGTGGCAAGGCCCAAGATCCTAAGATCTACATCCCTCTGTCAAATCCATATTAATGAGGAGGTTAGGATATCGTGAGAGATAAATAAGATCTGACATCCCTCTGTCAAATCCATATTAATGAGGAGGTTGGGATATCGTGAGAGATAAATATGAATTGAGGTCGTATCAAATCTCGCAAATGATATATTTTTATTGAATGCATATATATTCTATACAATAAAATTTTATCTCCTACTCTCCTTTAAATATAAAAGAATACTTTTTGAATTTTGATAGTAAATAAATTTTATGTTAGTTTCTCACATGAAAAATGTGATGCCTTAAAAATTCCTAATTCTGTCCTTTAAATTATTCAAAGATGCATAACATTCATTCTATTATTTGAGTGTCTTATATTGATATTACAATTCATTTCATTCATGGCCTCTACTATTTGACTGTCTTGTATTGAAATTACAATTCATTTAATATCGTTTGACTTATATTTCCAACCAAATGTTAAATTTAAGTATTAACCCTACCAATCAAACAATTTTTTATAATAAAATCTCTCCCCTCGTGTGATGATGGTGTAGCCACGATTGAAATGCTTGTCGTGTTAAGATTGAAATGCATCATGGGGATAGAAAGGATTCTTGTCCTCGTAGTCTTCGTCGTCCTCGGCGCTGCAGAAACCCATACAAGTTTTACCTTGACTCGAATCAATGTCTCAACCCTTGATTTATTCGGAAATGCTTCAGTTCATTCCAATGGCGTCTCCCTCACTAATCAATCATAGCACGTGTTTGGTCGTGCTTTATACCCTCTACCTGTGCGAATGAAAAATACAACATTTCGATCATTCAGCACCACATTTGTGTTTAGCATGGTACCTTATTCTCTGAATCCTTCACAAAGGGGGCAAGGGTTGGCTTTTATCATGACCCCTCACAAGTCACCTGTCGAGGTTTTCACAACTCAGTATCTGGGTTTGTTTAATCTTTCGAGCAACAGACAGCGATACAATCATCTGTTCGCTGTCGAGTTTGACACAATCAAGAACGAATATTCTTGCTTGGATCTTCAGTACAAATGGAGAAGCTTCTTTCCTGGATACGACTCATCTTCCTTCTTTCCTTCCACACCAAAACCTAAACATTGGACTGATAGTTGGTGTTAGTGCAATTCTCACATTTGTCATCTGGGTAATGTTTGTAGGTTTTCTCCTGTGGTTGAAGAGAAGACAGCGCAGGAATTTTGTTGAAGAATGGGAGGCTGGGTATTGGCCTCACAGATACACCTACAGAGACCTGTATATTGCAACAAAAGGATTCAGAGACGACCAAATTTTGGGCTCTGGAGGATTCGGTCGTGTTTACAAAGGTGTTCTTCCTGCTACTGGGCTCCAAGTTGCGGTTAAATCTATCTGTCAGGAAGGTGTAAAGGAATTTATAGCAGAAATTTCTAGTTTGTGTCGTCTCAAGCACCGGAATCTTGTGCAAATCAGAGGCTACTGCAGGCGAGAAAAACAGTTATTTGTAGTTTACGATTACATGCCCAATGGAAGTCTGGACAAACTGATCTTCGAGAATCCGGACGCAGTGCTCCGATGGCCGCAACGGTTCAAAATTCTGAAGGATGTGGCAGCTGGATTGCTGTATCTTCACGAAGAATGGGAGCAAACGGTAGCACACAGAGACATCAAATCCAACAACATTTTATTGGATTCGGAGCTCAATGGAAAGTTAGGGGATTTTGGGCTTGCTCGTCTGTATGAACATAATGAAAACCCGCACACAAGTCGCTTAGTGGGGACACCGGGGTACATCGCCCCGGAATACATTAACACAGGAAAAGCGACTACCAGCACGGACGTGTTCAGCTTTGGTGTAGTGATGTTGAGAGGTTGCTTGTGGAAGACGGCCAATTGATGCTGCCCAAATCGTATTGGTGGATTGGGTGCGAATGCTGTATGCGAACAACCGGTTGACTGACGCAGCCGATCCCGTGCTCGGTGGTGATTACGTTGACGATGAGATGGAACGTGTGTTGAAATTGGCAATCCTATGTTGTGATCCTCGTCCGCAAGCAAGACCTGGCATGAGGCAACTGGCTCAAATACTTGACGCCCAAGATTCACTTCCGCCCTTTCTTCCGCTTCCCTTTTCTTACGGAGAAATTGGTTCTGTGTAACATGCACAAGGTTCAATAGTCTTCTATCATTTCATGTACATATTACGATTGCTTTGAAAGAAATCATAATTTTTTGTGTTCACACTTGAAAGTGAACATACAAATCCTGGATTATTTTCGTTTACCATAAGTTCATGGCAGCGAGGTTGTCCCCTCAACTGCTGACTGTATTTTTGAGATAAAATAAATGCTCTGTCATAACTTTGCTTGTCATTTTATTTTCCTAAAAAATAAGCAAACAATAAGTATGAATGGCAAGAATTATATCATTATGTGCCTTGGAATATTAACATATGACTTCTGTAATTGCTTTTAAGTTATATAACTTAATATTTTAAATCTATTTGGTATTAATACTGATTAATTATTTCTTTATCACATTAAGTGTAATTCTTAAGTTTGAAGGGTTTCAGAGTAGAATGATAAATCTTGAAAGGTTTTAAAGTGGAATGGTCAAATATGAAGAGTTATTTTATTTTTATCATTTTTTGAGCTTTTTAAGATGGGAAAAAAATTATTTTGTTATTTTCCTTTTAATAATAAAGAATAAAATCACTAGTAAGTTATAAGTTAATAAAATATATAATTGTATTATTTCTCAATTTTTTTTTTCAAAAATTGATTAGTTTGAGTGGTTTATTATTTTCTTTTCAATATTTTGTAACAATGTTTACTAAAAAGAATAAAGACAAAAATTGTTGGAGTGGAGGCATGTAAAAAAAATGAGTGGGTGAAAATTATGTTCAAAAAAGAAAAAGAAAAAGAACTGGTTATGAAAGAAGGAACATAATTGGTGTATAAACAATTGGGAAGTCATTTTGGAACAAATAAAAAGCATTCCAAAATTAATATGAAAGATCTTAAAATAGTAATAGTACTAGAATTTACTAGCAAATTGTCAATAGACACAAACATTTATAGCTCCATTTCTAAAAAGTGCACTTGGTTTTTGTATTGCAAAGGCATTTCATGTAGTATTTGGTGAATAAGGCTATAAATATTATTTCTATTACCCCTTTGATAACACTTTTAGATTGTAGCATTAATTTTTTAAATATATTATTTTTAAATATTAAAAAAAAAAATTGTATGTTTATGCTTTACACATTGTTAGAATTCATAGATTTATGTTTTTGTGACATGTACATTGTTAGATGCATTATCACCTGAATATTTTTTTTACTATCGCAATCCACCATTATACAATTAGAATGTGTTATGTTGTATTATCTATCTTATTATAATAATTAGTGTATATATTCATTAATTTTTTTTCTCTTCAATCTTCAACATTAAAGCACAAAAATCGTAAAAAATTATATACATATATAAGATTCTAATCTGCATAAAAAATGGTAAATAATAGGCTTTCTATTTGTTTTTGACTAAGGGTAAAATAGGTTATGAAGGGACGCAAAGGCCTATTACAAAATGTTTTTTAAATGATTAACAATCAAAATCAGTATCCAATCATCAACAAACCAACAAGAAAGCATAGCAAGAAAGGACAACAACAATAAATAAACTATAATAACTCTTTAAGAGTATTGACTGTATCCAACTCTTGTTGATAAAATTTTTGATAAAGGTTGATCAAATTTAGCAATTCTTTCTTTTTATCTTCAAAAGAATTCTTCTTTCAACATGTTCTACACCAAGATACTTCAGAATTTGTGACATGCCTCTCCATCAATTTGTTGTCTTCTTTACATAGTCCTTCAAGGAATAACACTTGTTAAAGGTTTTTCAAATGGGCTTGTAAGCTAAGTGGGCTTAACCTTGGGGAAAAGCTCCATGGTTAAGCATACTTGAGTTGGAGTAGTACTAGGATGGGTGACTTCCCAGTAGTGCCTAGTGATTCACCTCTGTGAGCATCATCTAGATGCAATGAAAGTTAAGTGTACCATTCATCATCATGAGAGATGGGTTCTTGTGAACCACTACTCATAAAATATGGGTTAATGAGTTTGACTCATTAAACTACATAGTTGAATCTTGATGGCAATATCAAAATTTGAAATGGTGTGGAAAATATCTACTACTTATCAATTGATGAGCTAAAGTAGATCTATAATGAATGGTTCATAAGGCACAACAATTGCTAAAGGTTTAAAAAATGGGGTTGCAAACTAAGTGGGCTTAGTGGCGAGAAAACTCTATGGTTAAGCACACTTCAGCTGGAGTAGTATTGGGATGGGTGACCTCTCGAGAAGGCCCAGTGCTTCACCTTCGCGAGCATCACCTAGATGCAATGAGTGTTAAGTGGACCATTCATTATCATGAGAGATGGTTTCTTGTGAACCATTGTGCATGAAACATGGGTCAATGAGTTTGACTCGTAAAACAACATGATTGAATCCTAATAGCAATATCATAGTAAATTTTCCATAATTTGACTAGTTTATGATTATGCATTACGAAATGCAAATATGCAATCAATTTTTTGAAATGTTCAAACCATAAAATTAAATTTAAGATAAAATTTTGAGATCTAAAGTGGAGCTATTGATTGATCCTAATTTAAAAATGAAGATCTTGATGTCTTTTTGAAACAAAACAATACACTTTTTCGCCATTTTGATGATATGCACAATGCCTAAATGAGTGCCATGAACACTTTTAGATTTAATTTCATATCCAAGGTAACCTAATGTAGATTTGTAAATGCAATTAAGATGTAGATTTGACTTAATATGACTAAAATTAAACCTATTTGAACTTAGGATGTAATATGATATAAAATCCCACTTTTATATGCAATGATGGATGTAAAACAATGCAATCTTAATCTCAGATCTAAGATGATATGCTTCATATTTCAAAAGTTTTATAATAGAAATCAATTGGGTTCACCAAAATGTTTTGGTGGGAAAAGTGTGAACCTTAGGATTCAACGAGGGTTAGTCACCTTTTCGCTAAAAAAAATTGGTGAATTAAAGATGGGAAAGGAAATGGGATTAACTTGCAAATTGAAAGGTGAATCAACAAATCCTTGATCTACAATTCCCTTTTTTGCGGGTGGATTGAGTTTGATGATTTGAAAATGGAATTATGATGAAATGCAATGATGCAACTAGCTAATTATAAAAATGTATTAGTCTGATATGAATACAGATAATCTAAAAACTAATAACCAAATTTAATGACTGGATATGAATAAAGTAGATATGTGTGCACCTGTGTTTCAAGTTTGAGCCTAATTTGAGTGGACAAGGGTGCCTAGGGCACCCTAGACTAGAGATCTAAAATTAAAATCTGCTTTCATAGTCCTTAGGTCCCTGGTCCATGGCTTCTTCCTTTTGGGTCTTATTGTCAGATCTTCGTCACTCATCATATAATTTAATCTTTATTTAACAATTCTCACATGTCTACATATATGAGGTTAATCTATAGTGAAAATATTTTTTTCTATATTCCTCTTGATCTTCAAATTAAAATTTATAACATGACATTTGAAATAATAATATGTTCAATCATAGTAAAATTAGTAATTTTATAGTTTCTAAATTTTTTATTTATTCTAGGTCATAATTATTTATTAGAGACATTTTTCTATCAAAGCAATCATCTATAATATAATAATAGTGGGTGGGTTGATCAATTTTATGAATTCTAAATTGGTTTAGTATAGTCTAGACAATTTAAGTATTTAAAACATTTCTCTTACATACAACAATATTAGAGGAAATGGTGCTAGAAAATGACTACCTAACCTAGTTCCTACAAAGAGAGGACAAGATTACATGATGTTCCTTTGCTCCCTCAAAAGGTTGCTCCCTCAAAAGGAGAATCAAGAACTTATGGGCAAGAACATATGGGGAAGGTTTGAAAATAGGATATATATACATATATATAGTGTTATCCATGTATAAAGAAGTTCTTGAGGTAGTTAGAGATCCAGTAGGTAAATTTACTAAGTCTTAATGTATTTTTTTTCTTGATATAGAGATATTAAGTAGTAGAGGTCATAGGTTGAGTAAATATTGGTGATGGATAGATGGATAGGTTTATATTTTGTGGCCAAGTAGTATTTGGAGGATGTAGTGGATAGAGGCATTTTAGATGGGTATGAAGCAAGGGTAGGATTGAAACTAGGATCAATTTTAGGGATTTGATATACATATATATAGTGTTATCCATGTATAAAGAAGTTCTTGAGATAGTTAGAGATCCAATAGGTAAATTTAGTAAGTCTTAATGTATTTTTTGTCTTGATATAGAGATATTAAGTAGTAGAGGTCATAGGTTGAGTAAAGATTGGTGTTGGATAGATGGATAGGTTTATAGTCTGTGGCCAAGTAGTATTTGGAAGATGTAGTGGATAGAGGCATTTTAGATGGGTATGAAGCAAGGGTAGGATTGAAACTAGGATCAATTTTAGGGATTTGATCTATCTAAGGGTTGAAACCTTGAATTTTATATTTTCTAGGGTTTTAGATTTATTGTTTAAGGTTTTAGATTTATTATTTATGATTTGAGATTTATTATTTAGGGTTTACACATGGTACATACTAGTTCAAATGGCATACATTCATTTTCCTAATAAAGGTTTCATTTATAAACATTAAATATAAACCCTAAAATATATTTATCATAAAACTTAAACCCTAAAGACAAAAATATATATTAAAAGGTTAAAACACCTACTTGGAGGCCTTCAAGAGGTGTGAGGTTGGTAGGAGTTGACAAGAGGTGGCCAAGTGGGTACCTATTCTTGGTTTCTATCAACCTCTTACAACTACTAGAAAAAATGAGCTTGCAAAGATTTAAAAATATATGCTTTTACAAAATAGGTACACATTTACATTGGGATCCTAGATCATAAAAGTTACTAGTTTTGTTTTAAGGGTAAAAGCAAGAAGTTGGGTCCACAAAGAGGGGAAGTTTTAGCCCAAAAAAAATCTCATAGAAAAGATGTATGTGTTATTAAAAAAATATGTATGCATTATGCTTCAGGTACCCGAACCTAGAAAAATATGTTATATAATGTGTGTGTGTTATATATAGTGTGTGCGCGTTATATATAGTACGTGTGTGTTATATATAGTGTGTGCACGTTATATATATTGTGTGCGTGTTATATATAATGTGTGCGCATTATATAATGCGTGCGCGCCATTTATTTAAAAAATTAAATACCTTTCAGAAACACGTACATGTTTTAAAACTCATATGCATTTTGTAATGCAAAATGTGTATGCATTTCTAAAAAGTATTTATTTTTTAAAATAATCAAGAAAATAAAGAACACATATGCATTTTGTAACCCGTATGCGTGTTTAAAAACATGTACACATTTTTAAAATTTTGAATTTCCAACCCACATGTTGCCTCAGTTTTAGGCTTGAGAAAGGCTTGACAACCCAACCCTTAGCCTTTGACCTGCAACTAACAAACTAAGGCAGATTGAAGAAGAATGTCCAACTTTCACAATATGGCTGATGAACTTTTTTTTGAATCAACCTATAAAATTAAAACCCATTAGAGAACATGATGTCTAGTTTCCAAATATATAATTTTTATTAATATTGCATTATATATATATTTTTTAATTAATTTCTAAGCAAACTAGTCCATCAATTTGAAATATCAAGCTTTTTTTATTTTCTAATAATTTTTTTATGGTTAAGTTTCTTGTAAAAAAAAATTATATGGCATCAATCTTCAAACAATTCTCTACATAATGAAAAAAAAGATTCAAAAAATTTAGTTTAGGTCCAATTATGATGTTCACATTGATTTTCAAAAACAAATTAAGGCCAATAAAATTCATTAAAAATTACAAAAAAAATTCTCATCAATCTTCATGTTGTTAGCTCTCTTTTCCCAAAAGAAATTAGCAAAATAATTTTTTTTGGGTCAAAAAGTGGTGTCTGTACACATGCATGGTATGGTAAAAAAATGACTTTTAAAAAGTGGTTTTTATATATCTCTATCAAAATTTAATTTATATCATCTAGGTATTTGAATAAATTACATATTTGGAAACTAGATTCAAAATGTTAAATTTCATATTACTGACTTTGTTTAAAATTCATTGTGTAAGTGCCTCAAATTTTTAGTCCAAGTGTGACAAATTCTGAAAAATAGCAAAAACACTTCCACTTTTTGAACTTTTTGTGGACCCAACTTCTTGCAGCAACCCATAAGGTTACAATATCTGATACTAAATAAGTATCTATTTTTTCAAAAATAGGTACCTATTCCTATTAATATTTTTTCTTCACCCGACACTTGCCCCATGTGTGGACCAAACTCTGTTTTACCCACATTCCACTTTAATCTACTTTTAGTGATAACAAAGACGATGATTTCACTAAATGGGTGAGAGAGTGACATAGGCACTTAAAATTTTGGCATAAATGTAGTTACTCAACTATATTTATTGAAGTTACATATTATATAAGACTTCATCATATTTTTTCCAATGTCCATTAGTTAGAAGCTTGCATTCAAAAAGAGTTTTTTTTAATTATTTTCATTATGTAAGAGTGGATTCCTTCAATAACATTGAAAACTAGATATCTCCTATTATGACTTTGAATTTAAATAGATACTAAAATATTCTCCATATATATGCCCACATCCCAATGAAACTGGATAAAAAACTATCGTAAATGATCAAAGAAGAAAATAATTTGAGAAATAGCTTCAACCATAGAATATAAACTCTTGAAAACCAATATAGATTAGGTTTTCCCACTTACAATATTTAGAATGCACTTTAGATTCCCAAGGACCATGTAAAAACAAAAAAATTAATATCTAGGAATTTTTTGCTGGGAACTTCACTTCTAAAATTTTTATAATCTAGACACATATGATCATTTATCTAGTCTTTGTGGTTAAATCATTTTTATTCATGAAACCTAATAAAAAAAATTAGCACCTTTATGAACTATTTGTATTAAAAATATAAGTATTTGTCTCCAATTCGTTTTCCTTATTTCTATAAATAATCTATATGTTTATCCCTAAAAGTTATTATAAACAATTTATAAATTTTAAACTAGAAAAGAAAATCAATTAAAAGAATTTAAATTGAAATAGAAAATTTGAAAAATAAAATATATTTCTTAAATATATTTTCACCTAACATAAATGATCAAATATATTTAAAACAAAGGGGTCTAAAATTTGAGGTATTAATTTTAATGGTTGAAAACTAAATATCTAGTCGAGGAAAACTAAATTGTAGGAAAATAGTATTAGCTTCAAAATTTATTGAAAGGTAAAAACAACAATAAAAATAAAATCATTTTAAGCATAGGTAAATAATGACATCAAAAAATGTAAGTGAAGTCAACAGAAATTTTATATATAGAATCCTTAGAGACTCTTTGCAAATCTCTAGATATTGCAACAAATGATTTGAATCTCTCGCATTATACTTAACAATAGTAAATGTAATAATAAATTATTTTTCTATTCCTATTACCTTTTCTAAGGTGATTGTCATATATATTTCATTTTAATTTTTTACCATATAAATGTTATAAATAAATTTAGAAATAAAGTATTTGCTAACTATTTAAAATTATATTTTACATATTTTCTATTGAAGAATCTCAAACTTTATCATTTTATATATTATTTTTATTCATATACTTAAAAGAAGAGAATAGTAACTCATCTTCAATTATAGTATCATATATCTATTAGTTGAAGGGTTAATAAATGCTAATTCTTAATGTAATAATAAAAATAAATTTTATTAAAGTAATAGAATTTTTAATTAATTAAATTTGGGAATCATAAAAAAATTTCACTAAATCTTCAATATTCTAACTTTTACATCTTGTGGTAATAATAATTTATTCTAGAAATCACCACTTGAGACATTTTCCAATCCAATGAAACTTTTGTCTCTTGTGCAAGTAGTTCTACGGTTCACGGACTAGGTTGTCCTACTCCCACAAAATTTTTCCTCGGCTACACACATAATGTTTTGAGGGTGTACATAAAGATGAGGATGGGAAGATATTTATTATGCTTGGAAGTCATTGAGGTTAGGTGAAGGCAGGACTCTAAGATACTTTGGAGGAGACATTACTGGTTATGTCAAATGTGGATGTGGTTGATAGAAATGTCTCAAAGTTTTATATCAAATTTATGTAATCATTTAGCTATTCAATATGAGAACACAAGTCTTAGATTAAAACTTTTTCAACTGATAATTAAGGATTGATGGGAATCCATTATGTAAAGTTGCTAGAGGTACGATACCAACTTCATCTCTTATGATGTTGGGGTCTTGCACTTAGCACTTTCCTTGATCATTTGTAGACTTGTTCAACACCATTAATATTTATCAGTAGACCAATGGCATTGACAATATACTATTTTTAATGATTCAAAGTGGTTTTTGATTGATAAGTTAGGTAGTCTTTAAGAATAGTTGTAAATGACAAGTTAAATAGGGGGTAGATTTGAATTTGAAATCATTCTTGGGTATGTGCAGGATCATCATAGAAAAAATAGGCCCTTAAGTGGCAAAAAATTTAGAAAAATCAGAGTTACACAACTTGAAGTAAAAATTTGAATAAGTTATTTGAATTAATTCAAAAATAAGTAAGAATAGAATTTGTAAAAAATTGAATGTAGTTTCTAAACTACTAGGTTTTTTCAAAAGAAAAAAAAATCTATTTGGTGAAAATTTGAAATTTCAATGCAATTGTACTTAAATTTTAGGGAAAAAATAAGAAGTAGGTGTCGGTCTGACCACCCTAACCACAATAAAATGATAATATTTTTTTATAATATTTTAGATATAAGTAGAGGACTCATGCCTCAATGTGATGCATATTTTTTTGTAATTTTCTTCCAAGTAAATAATTAATTATGAATTTTTTATTACAAATTTTCTAAAAAATATAACAACACGTATGTCTAACCACCTTAACTTGGTCAAAACTTCATGAAATTCATTTTTTGTTTTTTTAATCTTATAGTATGTGAAGCATAGAATGTGATGCATGTTTTGGATTCAAAAAAATGTGATACTAGTTGAAAGCTATAGATTTTTTTTCAATCAGCCTATCAATCAGGACTTTAGTCGTAATTTGAATAGAAAATAAATAATAATTGGGTAGATGACGATCCATATTGATTTTGCATGTTAGGATCATAGTAAGGTTGTTGAGGAATATATTAAGTTTGGTTTGGAAGGATTCCTTGATTCATGCTTTGATCTTATGGTGGGTTTATAACATGTAGTTGTGTTTGTAAAGGGTTGTAGCCTTGTTGGTTCGCAACATGTTGTTGTGGTCATCTTGGTGGAAGGTTCTCGATGTTTTACATGTTAGTATTGGCAGCTTGTTGTTGGTTATTCCAAGATGCCTCATATGTGTTGGGTCCCATTATGTTAACATTCTGTGGTGGCATGTTTTGATTTGTCAAGAGGTTGGATTCTATTGAGTATGTTGGGCTACCAGTGCTTGTTAAATTGATGATGGATGTCTAAACAATGGATTCTCCACATTTTGGGGAAAAGATTGGTCATTGATAAGTGCATTTGAGAATAATGGTGGTATCTTGGGGTCTATTAAGTTACTTTGGGTATTTTTCTTATCACTGATTGGTATCCCAAAGGAATGAGTTTGGGATCTTTAAGAACTTCAACATTAAATTCTATGGGCAACTTGGCCCTACTTTGTGCTAGTTTGAGGAAATATGTGTTAGGGTCCTTCCTAATCATCTTTTCCATTAGTTTCTATAACTTTGGATCTTGGGAGTGTTCATAAAGTTCTTCATCAGTGATTCCCTCGTCACAATCATACTCCTCTATGATCATGTTTATAGGATTAGAGGGTTGATCTTGTTGCCTAGTGAATCTGTCTTGATGTTGAAGGTGTATGTCATCATCACTAGGTGGTTGACTTGGTTATGCTTTAAATGTTGGTTGCTCTTTGGGGGTTGAGTATGTCCTAGGATTGTAACCCCATGATTGATATTCTTCATTGGTGGTGTTGGTGTTTGGTACACTAGTGTTTTTATTATTGGATTCCATCTTCTTTTTATGTTGTGATTGTGTTGTACTCATAAATGAACTCAAGAGACCTTGGTAAGTTTGAGATAACAACTTATGGAAATGGAATGATTTTGTGTTTTAAGATTTAGTTTTGATAGAATGATGTACAAAGAGGATGTGTGTATACCTTTTTGAAAAAGGTTGTTTTTTTCTATGGGTTGGTTTTGTGATTTGTGGATGATCAAGCTTGAAATTGTATGGTAATATTTTGCTACTCGGCACTATGATAAGGAGATGAGCTAATTTTTGGTGTTGTTGGATAAATGAAGCTATGTTGTTTGGTGTTTGATTTGACACTATTTTAGAACACAATAGTTCCCAAGACTCAAATCAATGTGTTACTATGTTTTAGTGGATATGGTGTATTCTTTACTTGAACTAGCTATGAGATTGCAAGTAAAGGTTGCTCTTAAAAACACTAGGAAGATAATGGTTTGATTTCTTGGGTTCAATATGTGTCCAAGACTAGGTTGATGATTGGTTGTTGATTTGGCAATGTTGGAGGACATTGGTAAGCTATGGTGTAAATGTTGTGTCCAAAAATATGATAGTCACAAATCCTATGTAAACCAAGTCCCAAAATTGAAAATGGTGATGTTAGATTTTGACTGATAGGTCCAATAATGTTCTTTGATAACTGAATTGAGTTTTTAGGCTAATGTTTAAAAATAAATTATTTTCACCAATTCTAAGATGAGTCTACAAGTAGGTCGATAGTGGTTTCTTTTTAAAGTGATAGTAGCAATGTTTTAGGTCAATAGTGGCTTTGTTTATAGACAACTACAGATATTTTTTTCAAAAGTAGCTATATTTTGATAGTGATGGTCATAAACTAGTGATAGCAATAGCAACTGATCTGAGCAATAGTGATCAAACTTTAGGTCAACTACGGAAATTTTTTAGATAATAGCAATAAAACTTCATAGTAGCAACCTTTTTTTTAGTAGTTTCTAGTTTTGTGATGGCAGTTTGTTCAATAAGTTTGCAAGTTTTGATTTTCATTTGATCTGATGTTTGAGACAATGTTTGTGAGATACAAGTGATAAAACATATTATATAAATTTTATGACTTGATTGTAATGTTTTGATGATAATAGGTCAAAATTATCCCAATTTACACTAGTAATAACACATCAAAAAAAACTTCAAGTAGTTTTATCCCTAAGATCAAAGCTAGTGGTAACATTTTCAGGCCCACAACTTGGAAGCTCCTTCAACTCAAGGGTAGGGACATCCAAAGGTATGTATACACTTAATTCTTTTGAGAGTGGATATATAGGGGCCTCTTGGAATGGAAAGTTAACCCAAATCATCCTTTCCTTGGAAAGCTATGAGTAGCTTATGCTAAGCCAAAGATTTCTTTGTCAAATCAAGGGAGTTCATATGGTGAGTAAAAAAGCTTCAGGGTATGGTGTGCATCCCTTACAATGAAAATGTTGTCAATACACAATCAATCCATAAGGTGGGCAACTACTATGAGGTTCTTAGTCGTTGTTTATGGGATTAACACCTTGCGAGTGCTCAACAAGCCACTTAAGGCTCTAACTAATCCTACTAGGGGCTCTATATACCTGAAGGTACCTCCTCAATTCTAAATGGAATTGTCTGCAAAGACTAATGCTAGCTAGATCTTGGTGTTTAACCTTGATTAATTTATATAGCGACCTGAGGGGAAAACCACTTTGAATTGCATTGAGTTCTTAGTGTGAGATGTATTTCAAGGTAGGCCCGATCTAAAGGTAATGATGTAAAAAAGATGCAAAGAGCCCAAAGTTTTTCTCATCACCCATGATCATCAAAAGATGGAGGGGGTGAGGATACACACTTGGCTTGCTAATCACAGTGGACATAGTAGACAATTTATTATAATTTTATTTTAAGCCTAAAAGTGAAGTGATTAAAGATATCACTTCATGATTTAAATGCACCAACTTCAAATATTTGAGACTTAAAACAAAGAATGCCATAAATAAATTGGTTTTTATTGCAATCTAAAAAGATGAAACATTCAATTTTATGCACCAAATTGAAATGTGAAAATTGTAACCAAGTTTTTAATGCACGAAATATAAATGTTTCAAGTTCTCTTTTTTGGTTTTAATGCACCAATAAAAATGAATTCATTTTAAGAGCACCAAATGTAAATGTTCAAGTTGTATTTTTTAGTTTTAGTGCACCTAAGGAAAGTGAATTCATTTTAAGAGCATCAAATGTAAATTTTCAAGTTGTCTTGTTCAATTTTATTGCACCAAACGAAAGTGAATTCATTTTAAGAGCACCAAATGTAAATGTTCAAGTTGTCTTATTCAATTTTAGTGCACCAAAAGAAAGTGAATTCATTTTTAAAGCACCAAATATAAATGTTCAAGTTGTCTTGTTCAATTTTAGTGCACCAAAAGAAAGTGATTTCATTTTTAAAGAACCAAATAAAATGTTCAATTTTTTTGTTCAGCTTTAGTGCACCAAAGGAAAGTGAATTCATTTTTAAAGCACCAAATATAAATTGTGAAATATAATCCTCTAATGGCCACAAGCCGTAAAAAAAAATATTAGTCAAAAGAAAAACCTTATTCTATTAAAATAAACTTGCAAAAACTTGAAAAAAAAGAAATGAAAAAAGAAAAGAAAAATGATTGACATTTTTTTAACCTTGAACAGTTATTACAACAATTTCAAGTAGCAACAACTTTAACAAATTTTCATTAAATTTGAAATCGTCAACTATTCTAGAAAGAAAAAATGAAGATCTGCAAAACCCAAAAATCTTTTTCTAAAATTGAGCAGGTAGAATTTATTAGAGATGAATGAAACACATGAATTTTAAAGGTTAGCAATAGAAATTAAAGGAAAACACAACTAAAATTATGATTGTCTTTGGAGTGGATATCAAAATCTATTAAAACACAACAAATATCTTTTGATGGCTCAGGGGTTTTGGTAGCCACCCTAGAGCCATTGGCTCGAGGGATTTTATAGATTTCAAAAAATTGAATCAATGATTGGGATTATGAGATGAAAGATCAAGATCAATGGTCAAGGTCCATTGAAAGGAAATAAATTGAAGAGTCAACTCCAATGAATAGTGGATGTTCATGGGAGTGAACTTAATTAGATTGAATAGTTCACTAGATAGATAGAATAGTCAATTTCAATTGACTAAGAGAGAGCATTAGTTAAGAAAAATAATTGATCAGTTAACCAAATAGATTGGATAGTCAACTAACATTGGCTACTCAGTCAAATAGAAGAAAGTGGTCGTTACGTTTGAGAAAACAACGCATGAGAGGATAATTAATTAAATTAATTAATTGTTGGAGGAACGGGCAAGATAAGATTTAATTAATAAATAAAAGATTATTTATTAATGGATTATGTTGAGAGGAAAAAAGAGTAACTAAATAATTAAAGATAACTATTTAATTTAGAAGTTGAAAGAAGATTTATGCATGATGGGAAATAGATAATTAAATAATTAAAAATAAGTATTTAATTTATGCATGATAGAAAATAGATAATTAAATATAATTATTTAATTTAGAAGGGGGGATTGATTTTTAATTAATTAATTAATTAATTAATATTTAATTCAAGTAGAAGAATAAGTTAAGTTAGCGACATAATTAAATAAATAATCAAGAAGAATAAATAATTAAACATATAATTTGAAATGAATTAATTAACTAAATAAAAGGTATATTTATTTGACATTAATTAATAGTGGAAATGTGATTTTAGACACTAATTAAATGATTGAACATTATTTAACCATTAGAGAAAGATGAATATTAGTATTAAAATACTAATTAAATATCTACAAATATCATAATTTAACACTCCAAAAATTACTCCTTTATCAATTTATATTATTATTTTTTTGAAATATTAATTTTTTAAAATCAAAATTTACTCTTTTATAAATATAACGTATTCATATCCCCTTAACTTAGTTTTGGCTTGCCTTGACTTGATGAGAGTACTGATACAAGTGGGAGTCGTCCTACCCACATTGATTATTTTCTACCATTACCACTGAGACCAAAATCGACAGTATCGTCCTTCCCTAGATCATGTTTCTCATCATTGGAATCTTGCTCGTTCTCTCCACATCGCTCCCTGCGCGAGCGAACACAACCTTTATCTTCGATGAATTCAACGGCTCGGCCCTGGCTTTCTATGGGAACGCTTCAATAAAGTCCAAAGTTCATCTCCCTCACGAGTGACCCACTGGGGTTTGGCCGAGCTCTATACGTACACCCAGTCCGCATGAGAGATTCTCTCACATTCAGCACAACTTTCGTGTTCAACATTATTCCTTCGGCTTCACTAAGTGGGCACGGCCTGGCGTTTATCATTACCCCACGCAAGTCTCCGGTGGGAGCTGTAGCAGGTCAATACCTCGGTCTCTTCAATTTTTCCTCCAACGGGAAGGCATATAATCATCTCTTTGCAGTGGAGTTCGACACGAGCAAGAGCGATGAGTTCCAAGATATCAACAACCACCACGTCGGGGTAGATCTCAATGATCTCACATCGATAGACTCTAAGCCTGCCGGTTACTGGGCAGGAGACCAATTTGAACAACTGACTCTCAACAATGGACACAACATTCAGGCTTGGATTGATTACAGCCATCCTAGGAAAGAGCTGAATGTTACCATTATTGAAGCTGGTTCGCCTCGTCCACAGAAACCCCTGATATCTTTGAAAAATACGGCTCTGTGGAACATTCTGGAAGAAAAAATGTATGTTGGATTCGCAGCAGCTACGGGAACCATGTTTGAAAACCATAACATACTCGCCTGGAGTTTCAGTACCATTAGCGTGGCACCGGTCTTAAACACATCAAATCTTCCTTCTTCCTTAATTCCCAGCAAGTCCAAGTCATGGCTAAGAGCACGCATAGTTGTAGCTTTGGTCGTTCCGGTCTTCTTGTGCGTTGGGGGAGCAGTTATTTGGATCATACTGAAAAGAAACATGTATAAAGATGATATTGAAGAATGGGAAATGGAGTATTGGCCTCACAGATTTAGCTACAACAACTTATATATTGCCACCAAGGGCTTCCGAGACGACCAAATTTTAGGTTCTGGGGGCTTTGGCCGGGTTTACAAAGGAGTTCTCCCTGCAAATGGCCTGGAAGTTGCCATCAAATTCATTCTCAGACCCAGCACCGAAGGCATGAAGGAATTCGTAGCAGAGATTTCAAGTCTTGGTCGTTTACAGCACCGGAATCTTGTGCAAATCAGAGGGTATTGCAGGCGGAGAACAAAGTTATTCATAGTTTATGACTACATGCCAAATGGAAGCCTAGATAAGATGATATTTGGGAAACCAAAGACAGTACTAGGGTGGTCTCAAAGGCACAGAATTCTGAGGGACGTGGCTGCAGGATTGCTGTATCTTCACGAGGAGTGTGAGCAGAAGGTGCTGCACAGAGACATCAAATCCAGCAATGTTCTATTGGATTCGGAGCTTCGGGGAAAGCTAGGCGATTTCGGGCTTGCTCGTTTGTATGAGCATAATGAAAACCCACAAACTAGCCGTGTTGTGGGCACCATTGGCTACATAGCCCCCGAATTGATACAATCAAGAAAGGCCACTCCCGGCAACGATGTATTCAGCTTCGGCGTGTTCATGCTGGAGGTTGCATGCGGAAGGAGGCCTGTTGATCCTTCTCTGGGTGGTTCGCAAGAAATTATGATAGATTGGGTGCGTGAGCTCTATGCCAACGATAGAGTGATCGATGCAGCCGATCCCAATCTTGATGGTGAGTTTGCTAAAGAGGAGATGGAACAGGTGCTTATATTAGGACTGGTATGCTGTAATAGGAAAGCAGAAGCACGACTTTCCATTAGACAAGTAGTCCGAATACTTGAAGGCGAGGAATCTATTCCAGAATTTTTTCCCTTTCCAATTTCGTTTGGAATGGACAATCGTTTGTATAATAGTGATACTGAGATATCTTCATTTACTTGGCCCTCCAATTCTTTGTAGGGAAGAGAGGTATAGGTTAAGCTCGGCGTGTCCGCACCATCTCTCAGTCATGGCCTATAGGCGGTACTATCCGTCCGTGAATAAATCCTCCACTGGTAGCTTTCTTCAGGGTCTGTTTTAATGAGAGGATTAGTCCTACATGGATTCAGTCTCTCTTAGATTTTTCTTCTCCGTAGTGACGTGTTTGTTTTCTCTCGCTTGTCATGTTTGACATGTATGTTGTCATCATAATACAAATAGCTATTAATATTTTCAATTTACAAATCATATGGTATATGCTACTAATAAAGGGTGTAGTTTCATTATAATAGGTTTTCTTTTTAAGTGATAAATGGAAAATCGGCTAATTTTATATAGATCATAATTCTCAATGTTTGTAGTTAAATGTTTAAGGAGATGAAATCCTTAGTTACTTCATTTGGATATTGTGATGTTAGAGTATTTTTAATTTTATTTTTTTTAATTGATTAGTAAGATTTATTAAGTGGGTAATTAATATTTTGATTCAAAAAAATTATTGAAATTTCATAAAATCTATTTAAATTTAAATAATTTTCTTATTTTTATTTAGTATCTAAATCAATTATTGTCAAGTATGTCATATTAATAAGCATGTGTCAATTTGTAAGATATTGGTAGCAAAATCAATTGATTAAAATTTGTAAATTAATTTTTCCGTGAACTTGCTAATTCAATTCTTAATTTATAAAAAAGTATCTATTATAATTTCTCATGTCTTGATAGAAAACATCATAAGATTACACATTAACTGTGCTCCCTAAATACAACCTTTTGAAACCCCAAAAAATAGAACTACAAACAATATACAAATATTCAAAATATATTTATCATTCATTCATTAAAGACACCAAAAGTTTATTAGTTAATACTATATTTTTTCTAAATTATTAGAGAAAGGGAAAGAGGGCTATGATCAACACCACAAGTCTATTCAAATAGAAGCTAAAATAGAAAAGGTTAAGGATTTATATATTTTATAGAAATAATAAAAAAATTAGGTTTGCATTTTAAAGGAATGAATGATATATTACTTTAAAATAAGGCATGAATGATACATTTAATCAAAATATTATTTAATTTTCTTAATGTTTTAATCAAACTAGGGATTACAATTTTGTAAGGATAGAAGGGAATTTAGGTTTATTGTAGATTTGGTGAGTTTGATTTTTTTAAAAGATAAATAGTATTTTAGCTTTTTATAATTGGTGAAAATGTGGTTTATATTTTTATAAAAAGACCGATGTGATATTCATTTTTTGGTAGATTTTTGTGTTTAATATTTTATAAGAGTTTTGGTTTCCCAAAAAATATATATTATGTTCAAGGTTGCTATCATATTTCTCTAGCTCTTTAAGATAAATTCCTTTTGACAAACAATACTCATTCATCTGGTGGACGAATTTTTTGGGTCAAAGCCATAATATTTATCAAAGAATTATCACACAAATAAAGACTTTGTTCATGGATGTATGGGATGGTTTGAAATTTAATTAGAGTTTCACTTTTACATATTTCTCAATCTAATTACATTTTTTTTTGTTCCAATGTAAAAATTGATTCCTTTATTTTTAGTTATGTTAGGATATCATCAAGTGACCTTTTGATGTTTATCATATATTTTTTAAGAGTAATAATAAATTTATAATCTCTTTCTATTTCTCACCAATTACTAAAACTTGGAATCTAGTGTTCTTTAGTCAAATGAATCATACTATGTTGTATAGTGATCCAATCATTATGACAGATTGAACTTGAATAAAATCAATCAATCTCATTATTTTCGATTAATTTTATCTATATAATTTTTTGAATATATAATTTTTAAATTTTCACATGCTAGTTATTTTTTGAGCTCCATCTAGTAGGCATTGTCTTATTATAGAAATAATTATATATTAGTTTATTTACAATGAGTTTACTTTTTTTGTGTTCAATAGTACACTAAATAAAAAATATATGAAATTTTTGTTTTTCCAATCATTGCAATAGTTAATTTCTATTTAATATAATTTATTACTGGTTATAATTCAAAAAATTACAAATTGAGCCTAAAAAATATTTCAAGATTCTATGATCCATTCTTTATTATGATTTTGATGATAATTTCAAAATTGTAAATTCATTTATTATATTATTGTTTCAATGTATTAGTTTATGCTAGTTGTGTAGCTATAAATAATATGGATGGGCTCTATGGAAATAAGATGTAAATGATTTAAATAAATATTCTTAATAATTAGACTAATTTGAAGCATCTTTACTTGGAATCTACATTAATGAATAAATATGTTTATTGTACATATTTTTTATACCATCCTTGATTATGTTTGTTAATATGATTATTTCTAGCGTCATTGATTAGTTACTCTACTACAATTTTTATTAGATAAATTTAGTGTGATGATATTGCGAGAGATAAATGTGAGTTTAGATTGTATCAAATCTTGCAAATTACATATTTTTATTAAATGCATATATATTCTATATAATAAATTTTTATCTCCTACTCTCCTTTAGATATAAAGAAATACTTGTTTGAGTTTTGATAGTGAAAATTTTATATTAGTTTCTCACATAAAATTCAAAGAAAATTTTAATAAACAAAATTAAATATCATGTCTTAAAAATTCCCAATTATATGTTAGTTTCTCGCATAAAATTCAAAGAAAATTGTAATAAACAAAATAAAAAATTATGCCTTAAAAATTTCTAATTACACCTTTTAAATTATTCAAAAATGCACAACATTCATTCTATTATTTGAGTGTCTTATATTGATATTACAATTCATTTCATTCATGACCTGTATTATTTGACTGTTTTATATTGACTTCTATTTCCAACCAAATGTTAAATTTAACGATTAACCCTACCTATCAAACAAATGTTTATAATAAAATTTATCCTTTCTTGTGATGAGGTTAGTCACGATTGAAATGCTTGTCGTGTTAAAGCTTGAATGAAGGAGGACCACATAACGCGGACTTCTAAGCGTCCTTATTTTCTAGACAACCGGTCACAGGTATGTTGTGGTTTCAAAAGCTTGAGCGTCAACTGAAAACTCAAATACAATTGAAGGTCGATTATCATGGGGGTGGGAAGGATTATTTTCCTCGAATTCTTCGTCGTCCTTGCCGCTGCAGAAACCCATACAAGTTTTACCTTGACTCAATTCAATGTCTCAACCCTCGACTTATTTGGAAATGCTTCAGTTCATTCCAATGGCGTCTCCCTCACTAATCAATCACAGCACGTGTTCGGTCGTGCTTTATACCCTCTACCAGTGCTAATGAAAAATACAACATTTCGATCATTCAGCACCACATTTGTGTTCAGCATGGTACCTTATTCTCCAGATCCTTCACAAAGCGGGCATGGGTTGGCTTTTATCATGACCCCTCACAAGTCACCTGTCGGGGTTTTGACAACTGAGTATCTGGGTTTGTTTAATCTTTCGAGCAACGGACAGCCCTACAATCATCTGTTCGCTGTCGAGTTTGACACAATCAAGAGCGAGGAATTCCAAGACATCAACGACAATCATGTGGGTGTGGATATCAACGAACTCACCTCTGAGGAGTCCAAGCCTGCAGGCTATTGGGTTGACAATGATTTCCGAGATTTGGATCTCAACAATGGACAGAACATTCAAGCTTGGATTGATTATGATCATCTTCAACGGGAGCTTAATATCACCATTGTAGAAGCCGGTTCGCTTCGGCCGGGAAATCCACTTATATATCTGATAAATTTCAGTCTCTCGGCCATTCTTGAAGAAGAAATGTATGTTGGTTTCTCTGCGGCTACAGGAACATATGTTGAAGACCACTATATTCTTGCTTGGAGCTTCAGTACAAATGAAGCAGCTTCTTTCTTGGATACGACTCATCTTCCTTCCTTCCTGCCACACCATAACCTAAACATTGGACTGAAAGTTGGTGTTAGTGCGATTCTCACATTTGTCATATGGGTAATGTTTGTAGGTTATCTCCTGTGGTTGAAGAGAAGACAGCGCAGGAATTTTGCTGAAGAATGGGATGCTGGGTATTGGCCTCACAGATACAGCTATAGAGACCTGCATATTGCAACAAAAGGATTCAGAGACGACCAAATTTTGGGCTCTGGAGGATTCGGTCGTGTTTACAAAGGTGTTCTTCCTGCTACTGGGCTCCATGTTGCGGTTAAATCTATCTGTCAAGAAGGAGTAAAGGAATTTGTAGCAGAAATTTCTAGTTTGGGTCGTCTCAAGCACCGGAATCTTGTGCAAATCAGAGGCTACTGCAGGCGAGAAAAACAGTTGTTTGTAGTTTATGATTACATGCCCAATGGAAGTCTAGACAAAGTGATCTTCGAGAACCCGAACGGAGTGCTGCGATGGGCGGAACGGTTCAAAATTCTGAAGGATGTGGCAGCTGGATTGCTGTATCTTCACGAAGAATGGGAGCAAACGGTGGTACACAGAGACATCAAATCCAGCAACATTTTATTGGATTCGGAGCTCATTGGAAAGATGGGAGATTTTGGGCTTGCTCTCCTGTATGAACATAATGAAAACCCGCACACAAGTCGCTTAGTGGGAACACCCGGATACATCGCCCCGGAATTCATAAACACAGGAAAAGCGACTACCAGCACGGACGTGTTCAGCTTTGGCGTAGTGATGTTGGAGGTTGCTTGTGGAAGACGGCCAATTGATGCTGCCCAAAGCGTATTGGTGGATTGGGTGCGAATGCTCTATGCGAACAACCGGTTGACCGACGCAGCCGATCCCGTGCTTGGTGGTGATTACGTTGACGATGAGATGGAACGTGTGTTGAAATTGGCAATCCTATGTTGTGATCCTCGTGCGCAAGCAAGACCTGGCATGAGGCAACTGGTTCAAATACTTGAGGCGCAAGATTCTCTTCCACCCTTTCTTCCGCTGCCCTTTGCTTACGGAGAAATCGGTTCTGTGTAGCATGCACCAGGTTTAATAGTCTTCAATCATTTCATTTACATATTACGACTGATTTGAAAGATATCGTAATGTTTCTTCGACATTATTATTTTTGTGTTCACAATTAAAAGCAAGATACGAATCATGGATTATTTTCTTTTACCATAAGTTCATGGCAGCAAGGTAGTCCCCGCAATTGCTTGACAGTATTTTTTGAGATATAGTAAATGCTCAGCTACAACTTTTCTTATTTTCTTAAATCACTAGCAAGTTATAAGTTAAGGGAAAGCATAATATTTTTTCTAACGATTGATTAGTTTGATCAGTTTGAGTGGTTTGTTATTTTATTTTCAATAATTTTTAATAGTATTTATTGAAAAGAATAAAGATAAAAAAAAATATGTTCGGAGTGGGGGCATGCATTAATAAGTGGGGCATGCATTAATAAGTGAAAGTGAAAATTATGTTAAAAAGGCAAAAGAAAAAGAAATGGTTAAGAAAGAAGGAACATAGTTGGTGTAGGTGTATAAATAATTGGGAAGCCATTTTGCAACAAATAATAAATATTTCAAAATTAGTATGAAATATCTTAAACTAGTAATAGTATTAGAATGTACTGGCAAATCGTCAATAGGCACAAATATTTATAGCCGTGACTCTAAATAGTGTACTCTTTTTTATTACCCATTTGATAACACTTTTAGATTATAACATTAATTTTCTAAATATATTATTCTTAAATATTAAAAGAAAATATAAATTTGTATGTAACTTATGCTCTACACATTGTTAGAATTCATAAATTTATATTTTTGTGATATGTACATTGTTAGGTATATTATCACCTAAACATTTTTTTTACTATCACAATCCACCATTGTACAATTAGAATGTGTCATGTTGTGGTATCTATCTTATTATATTAATTAATGTATATATCCATTAAAAATAATTTCTCTTCAACCTTCAACAACCAAGCACAAAAGTCATAAAAATTATAAATAGATATAATATTCTAATCTACATAAAAAATGGTAAATATTGGGTTTTCTATGTATTTTTTATTAAGGGTAAAATAGGTTTTGAAGGGACCCAAAACCCTATTACAAAATGCCACTTAAATGATTAACAATGAAAACCAGTAGCCAACCATCAATAAACCAATAAGAAAAGAACAAAAAGAAAGGACAACAACAAAAACAAAGAAACTATTGTAACTCTTTCAGAGCATTGGCTACATCTAGCTCCTATTGATAAAAACTTTGATGAAGGTCGACTAGATTCAACAATTCTTTCTTTTCATCTTCAAAAGACTTTTTCTTGCCATGGATTCTAGCACGCAACCCTTACTAAGTAGAGCTAATATGTTTACCCTTAACCTTGTTATCACCATCCATCTTCTCCCGAACATTAATGGTACCAAAAAAATTTCTCTTCATTAAGCCCCTTCAACTTCTTAAACAAGATCTAGATGCCTTCAACAACTATTGTGGATGGTGTATTGGCTAATATTGACAACTCTTCCCAAATTCTAGTTAGGCTATTGTATTTTATCTTCTAGCCCCTTAATGCGACTCTTAAATTCACTCTTCTATGTGTTGAAATCTCTATATAAGGCTTATTATGCGAGCCTCATGTGTATTTAAAAATAATAATTTTACAAATTGCATTAAGATGCTTCAAAATTTGCCACATGCCTCTCCATCAATGTGTTGTGTTCTTTATATAATCCTTAAATCCCCAGGCGAAAGTGTTATGAATCAAAGAGATATTTTATTTATTTATAAAATTTTGGCCAAACACTAATGATTTAAATTTTTAGAGTCAATATACATTTTTTTCTATTTTAAAACACATAAATTTTCCTATATTAAATATTTTAGTAATTATTCTAGCAATCTTGGCATCCACATTCTTTTATAGCATTGGTGATTATTTTTAGTAAGATCACTAATCTATCAATATATTGTATGTGTGAATATTTCTCACTATTGATGAATTGTAGCTCCCAAAGCTTATTGTCTAAATAGTTTTTTATGTAGCATGTTAAGAAAGTTTGAATTGTGTTCATTTTGTATATTTTTCCATCATGATAATATTTAATGCACCTATCATTGAAAAAATGATAAAATTTGAGATAATTACAATGACAGAATTATATGAGGTTGATATCATTTTATCTAGTTTGATGTTTGAAATATAATTTATTTAAATTTTATACATATATAAAACTAATAATAATAGCACAATTGCATTGATATCTAAGGCCAAGATTGACACTTTATTAACCTATTGCACTCTCTATTAGTTATTGCTTGATCAATTTTATTTTGCTAGGGCTTATCTATTTAACATCTTCTAAAAGGATAAAATTATTGATCAATTTTTTTAATCTCTAATCCTTACCATTAGATATATTGTAAGGCAATGACACACATAATATTCATGTACAAATTCAAGTGTTATAAATTTTATATTATTCTTGATGCATGCCAATTTAATCCCCACTTTCATGTACATCAATGGTGAATAGGAGAATTTTCACACAAGACAACTATAAAAAATATATCATATATATTTTTTTAGATAATTTTAATTTGTCTTGTTGATAATCTACATGTGAGGATATTTTAGATTGAAATTCATGATGCCAACCAAAATCGTGACTTTGATGAAGTTGAAGCAAAGTTTGTGAGAAGGTTGAAGAAAGGTACTTGCAAGTATAAAGGTAAGTTCCCTTTCAAATGTTTCAATTGTGGAAGGATTTGTCATTTTGTATCTAAATGTCCCTATAAAAAATATGGTGATGATAACAAAGGAGAGAAAATCAAAATAGGTTTATATTCTAAGGAGAGCAGTTGATCTTCTGAAGATGAAGATAAAGATTCAAATGATGAAAATCTATTCATGGATTTGGAAGGAAAAAATAACAACAATGGAGAATATAAAAGGTCTGATACCTTGCAAACTAGTAAGGTTAATGAAAGATCAATGGAAGTATGGACTGCCTTTCATGCAAAGGAAGAGGAAAATGCTTGGGTGATTAATAGTGGTTGTTCTCACCACAAGATTAGTGACAAAGGAAAATTAATCAATTTTAAGAAGGTTAATGGTAGAGAAATTAAGTTTGGTGATGATATGTTAGCACAAATCTATGGAAAAGGTGACATAACAATTGATGGAAAGAATAGAATTGAAGATCTCCTTTATTTCAAAGATTTGAAAATCTTCTATGCGTTAGTCAAATATGCAACAAAAGAGTATAAATTTACCTTTCATGCAAATGGATGTGAGATTAGAAAATTAGGATTCGGATGGCCGGTTGCTGAAGGAACAAGGAAAAAATGGTAATTTCTATCATCTAAAGGAGGATAATGTAAGAATCTTCCTATTAGCTCCGATCGAGGAGAGTTGGTTATGGCACAAAAGAATGGGACATGTCAATTTTGACAATATGGTAAAGATCAGTTCCTCTCATGCAATAAGGTATATGCCTAAGATTACCAAGCCTACAAACACATTGTGCAAAGAATGTCAAATGGGAAATCAAACAAACACTAGTTTCAAAAGAAAGGAGTGCTTTGTTTCAATGCCATTGGAGTTGATTCACATTGATCTATGTAGACCTACTAGGATAAGGAGTCAACAAGGTGAAAAGTACTTTATGTTGTTTATAGATGATTACATTAGAATGACTTGGGTTACATTCTAAAGAGAGAAATCATAAGCCTTTGATAGGTTTAATATTTTTAAAGAAACAGTTGAGAATGACATGGATGCTAGGATCAAATGTTTAAGGTTAGATAATGGAGGTGAATTTACTTCATATGAATTTTAAAAGTTTTGTGAAGATCATGGGACTAGGAGACACCTATCTTCTCCTAGAACCCCTCACCAACATGGGGTAGTTGAAAGAAAGAATAGGGAAATGAAAGAGATGGCTAGGGCAATGATGAAAGATGTTGATCCATATGATATGTGTTGTAAGGAAGTAGTTCACACTATTGTCTATTTTCTTAACATAGTGCAATTGAGAGTCAATAGCACTAAGAACCCTTATGGGTTGTGGTATGGAAGACCTTCCACTATTAAATACTTTAGAATTTTTGGTAGTAGATGTTATATTAGAAGAGAAGCAGGAGACCTTGGAAAGTTTGATTCAAGGTGTGAAGGGATATTTCTTGGTTACTCTAGTAGGAGCAAGACATGTTAAAGCAAGCTTCCAAGAATGCTTGCAAGCCAAAAAAAAACCTTCACAAAAGAGAGAAGCAAGACACAAAGAGGCTATTTCACCAGAAGTGAAAACAATGAATTGAGATGATTTATAAATGTACAAGATATTTTCTTATATATGCAATAAGAGAAATAAGATTAGACAAGATCACGACAAGTCTCTTAATCCTATCACATGAGACAACTAAGTCATAACAACCTAGGACATACACTTTAAATTCTCAATGAAAAATATTAAATGCCTAGATAGCTAAAAGTAAATAATGAGACATGACCCCATTATAACTAACTTCTAGAAATGAAAACTAGGAAACTTAACTCCTATGTAAACTTATAATAATGTGAATAGGTCCTCACTAATAACTAGTTAGGAAATAACCCCATTCACACCAGCAACCCCCCATAAGTGCAACTTAGAGAGTAGATTATTATGCAAATGAAACAAATATGGGTCCTAGATATGAGGCCATGTTAGGTACCCATGAACAAATACAAATGGAAAGAAATATCTCACAATCAGAGAAAAGGAGAAAAATTTGTTGGACAAAACTCCTCTCCAAAAGAGAGATGAAATACGAAATACTCTCAATGATGCATGAGAGGGAAAAAAAATTCTCAAAAGAGGGAAAACAAGATGGACTAAGAATCCTTCAAAACAATGTCCCAAAAACAATAGGAACATGAAGAACATCAGTGAAGCACAAAGAAACTACAAAAAATTGTCTAAAGATGGTTGCTATAGTGTTGAAACTAAAGGACCTCCTCTAAAAATAGGATGATCATGATTAAGAAGACAACAATCTGCATGAGTACCCCTAATGATACTACTCGAATAGTGATCAGATGGAAAACAAAAGAAAAACATCTTTCAATCAAAGATAGAGATGACACATGAATCTACACGAGTGACCCAAATGGCACTACTCAACCAATGTAAGTTGAAAATATAGGTGCCAATAGTCTAAAGAACATTGATCAAATGGGGATAAAAGGTTTCCTCCACAAAATAAGAATGCAAGTGTGTCCAAATGATGAATTCTCCATCACACTAAAATGCATGGGTAACTAGTCATTGCATCCACCCAATACATAGGAACAAGTACTAGATACATAGCTCACTCCAAATTGAAACCAAGGAAGCATTAGAACGAACAGTATAATACACCCCATAATGCTGACTTGGGAGAGGCATGAAAGATCCATTAACACTTGTGTATCACCATGTAATGCACGAAGGAGAAGAAACAACATCTGAAAGTGCATAAAAAAGTACCTGCAACTGAAAAAAGGGTGTGAAAAAATAAGGGACACATGAATGAGGCAAGAATCACACGGATTCATTTTTTTGTGGAGGGACTCTCACATGAAAAGGGTGTGATGGAAAATAAAAAAGGCACTACACAACTGTCTGATGGCACTTTATAATACAGTGTGCTCAAGTACAAAATATGACACAAACTTATGTGCAAAATCTCCAAAATACATGTACAATAGTGTGGCACTTTATCTTAGTGTGTTTGCATATAAGAAACTGCTTACAAATGATGCTCAAAATGTCCACAAAGAATAAAATACAGGAAATACATATCCCAAATGAAGCACAGAGAAAATGAAAACCTAATGCAAGCAAAAAAAGAAATAGTGCATACACTGATGAATGTTCACATTTACCTCCATGATGAAAAGTGACCTTAGATCTGTGTAGAGGAGGGAATCAAATTTCTGATGATATAAAGTTTTCAAAAAATGGACATTGTATGCTCAAGTTATGAATTTTTGAAAAAAGTTGAATTTAACCTGCAAGAAATGGGTTTTCTAGCAAAAAAAAGTTTACTTATGATTTGATTTTTGAATAATATATTCACTATGTGTACAAAATATCACAAACCCAGAAATATTTTGATGCTAAGAATAAAACTCAAAAATATTTTTTTGATCTAACAAGCAGAAGATGAAATATAAATTTCTTTTGACCTTCAAACTATAGAAAAATGACTTGTAGTGTTTTTCAGATAGCAATTTTTCTTCAAATTTTTTTAAGATATACAAAATCTAAAAGATACCCATATGAGACCTTGACCTTGGCTACAAAACCCAAAAACCATTTTTCCTACAAATGAGTGGAAGTAGGATTTTTGAGGCAAAACAAGAGGCTCCAATAAAAATTACTTGCATCAAAGAAACTTGACAAATAATCAACAATAATGGCATCTTTGAAATTTAATAAATTGCAAACCCCAACAAAAGCTTTGATCTCATACATCTTTGGAAAACACTCTTAGTAGAAGGGGGTTGCAAATGAATACTCTGATACCATGTTAAAGTAGGCTTCCAGGAACATCTACAGATTAAAAAACACCTTCACAAAAGAGAGAAGCAACACACAAAGAGGCCATTTCACTAGAAGTGAAAAAAAAATTGAGATGATTTAAAAATGTACAAGAGCCTTACTTATATAGGAAAGGAGAGCAACAGGATTAGAAAAGATTATGACAAGTATCTTAATCCTATCACATGAGACAACTAGGTCATAGCAACCTAGGACACACACATTAAATTCTTAATGCAAAATATTAAATTCTTGAGAGAATTATTAAATGCCTAGATAACTAAAAGTAAATAATGAGACATGAACCCATTATAACTGTACAAAAGGGGGATTCACTACTCACGAGTTCTCTTCATTCAGAGAGCCTCACGAGGTGAACTTCCCTAAACTACCTCAAGAACAATGCGAAAGTTCTAGAATCAGAAAGAGCAAGTCACGAAGATTTTCTGAACAAACTGATAAGTTCTTGACCAAAGGATGACAGTGTGGAATACGAATGACACCATGACAAGCTGGCATCTCATACGGACTAGAAAGCAAGAATATCACAAAAAATAAAATGTGGCTACTTGCAATCCAATTACTAAGAACTTCAAAAGTACTAGAAAATAATAGAATGTGATAAAGCTGTAATAAAGTAAAATAGAAATGATAAAGAGAATAAGAGATAGAAAGGAAATGGTCATGACCATGCAAGTGATGAAGCCTCCAACTAGTAGATATCTTCAATACCTATGTCTGTAAGATCTGGAGAAAGTGTTAGGGTTGTATAGGGGTTTGCCTTAGTCAAACTCCCATTTTGGTGTTCTCATCTCCACGAATAGCTAGATAGATAGAGAGAAATGAACCGAAATGCATAAAGCATGTGGTGAAAGAAAAACCTACTTCTGGAGTAGAACTCATGCCACAAAGTATGAGTGATAAAAGTAAACCCCACTTGAGGAGGAGAACATGTATCGCAGAGTAGAGATGCAGATGATAGGGGATATGGAATCCCAAGATGCTCGCAAGGAAAAGACAAGGGAGATAGAGTTGCAAGGCTTAAGGAAGCCAAAGAGGGAGAGCAAGGACAAAAGAGAGGGCTATGAAAGCCAAGATAGTTGCAAAGAGTTCTATGAGAACATGAGAGTGCTTGAAGTTATTGTAACAAGTTGTATGGAGTTGTGCAAGAAAGATAACAAGAGCAAGAGAGGAGGGAAAGGTGAGATCCAAAGTTGGAGAGGAGCTAGAAAGATTTAGAGAGAGAAAATGAGGTGAAAAGATAACATTTAAAGAGAGAAAAGAAGCAAAAAGAAGCTTCTCAGGTGGTTACAAGGAATCTTGAGCCGTTACTACTGACTAAAGGAGGTGACAAGTGACAAACATGCTTAGAAACATCTATTTGATTGTTGAAATGTCAAGGGATGCTAGCGTAGTGCACTGAAATCTGCATGGTGTGCTAGTGTTTGAATGCATCACACTACAAAATGACATAAACGGAAAAATCACAATGTTTGATCTGAAGTTGACTCATGAGGGTTGCTGCTAAAAAGGGGTGTTGAGCATCCTGAGAAGGGAAAAAGGCTGATGCAGGGGCTAAAATGAGCCTACTCAAGATGCTAAGGGAGTGGACACTAAATCATTATAATAATGTATGTGAAATTGTAAGGGGTGCAGTTTTATGCCATTACATTTTTCCCCCACTTTAGCGGGCATATGAATCTACACTAATATGCACGCTAAAGGAAATATACTAAACATAAATTACATCATATGCGAAAAGGATACTGTAGAGGAAGCAAACAACTCTTCAGACCACAGAAGCATGCCCCCAGGCTGAAGACCTGCAAAAAAAATGTATTATACAAGAAAAGATTTAGAGAGAGAAACTGAGGTGAAAAGAAAGCATTTAAAGAGAGAAAAGAAGCAAAAAGAAGATTCCCGAGTGGCTACAAGGAATCTTGATCCATTACCACCAACCAAAGGAGGTGAAAAGTGACAAACATGCTCAGAAACATCTATTTAAGCATTGAAATATCAGGGGACGCTAGCGCAGTGCACAAAAATCTATGCGGCATGCTAGTGTTTGAACACATCACACTACAAAATGACACGAACGGGAAAATCACAAGGTTCGATGTGAAGATGACGCATGAGGGTGGGTGCTAAAAAGAGGTGTTCAGCATCCCGAGAAGGGAAAAAGGCTAATGTAGGGGCTAAAATGAGCCTACTCAAGATGATAAGGGAGTGGAAACTAAATCGTTACAAGAATTTATGTGAAATTGCATGGGGTACAATTTTATGCCATTACGTTTCTCCCCCACTTTAGCGGGTATATGAATCTACACTAATATGCATGCTAAAGGAAATCTACTAAACATAAATAACATCATATGCCAAAAGGATACTGTAGAGGAAGCAAACAACTCTTCAAACCATGGAAGCATGCCCCTAGGCTGAAGACCTACAAAATAACTGCATTAGACAAGAAAACCTACACTAGACAATAATGTTAGAACATAAAAAGCTAAAGGATTTGAGTCAATACTATGTGTCGTCTCCAAATTAAACAATAACACACATATAATAATTCTAAGACGAAGAGAAGAAGGGAATATTACTCGGGATAAAAAAAGATGTAGATCCTCGATCTGGTATATACAAAAGAGGGGAGAAGAGAAGTGAAAGGGCTCAAGAGAGAGCAAGAAGGAGGAATGAAAATTCTAAGAGAGATGGTTCCCCAAGTCCTCAGACCCAAGGAGAGTTTGAAAAAAGTGCATTGAAGGCTCACAGACCAATGATGGACAAATTCTGTAGGATGAAAGCATCTTACATGCCCACAGACCTGTAAGGAGACAACCCCCAAGATCTCTCACATGAAGGAAGCCCCAAGAAGTAAGCGCCTCACAAGCCCACAGACCTGCAAAAAAGTATCCCCCTCGATCTCTCACATAAAGGAAACCCAAAGAAGTAAGCACCTTATAGGTTCGCAGACCTGCAAGGAGATGTCCCCCAAGATCTTGGTATGTGCAAGATCATCATGGAAAAAATAGGCCCTTACGTGGCGAAAAAATTAGAAAAATTAGAGTTAGGCAACTTGACATAAAAATTTGAATAAGTTATCTATATTATTTCAAAAATATGTGAGAATAGAATCTGTTGCAAATTGAATGTAGTTTCTAAACTACTAGGTTTATTTTTAAAAAATATATATATATTTGGTGAAAATTTGAAATTTCAATGCAGTAGTACTTAAATTTCACAGAAAAAATAAGTAGATGTCTATCTGAGCACCCTAACCACAATAAAATGATAATATTTTCTTATAAGAATTTAGGTATAAGTAAAGGACTCATGAGTCGATGTGATGCATATTTTTTTGTAATTTTTTCCAAGTAAATAATTAATTATGAATTTTTTATTACAACTTTTCAAAAATATAAAAACTCGTATGTCTGACCACCTTAACTTGGTCAAAACTTGATGAAATTCATTTTTTTTTAATCATATAGCATGTGAAGCATCGAATGTGACACATGTTTTAGATTCATAAAATGTAATACTGTTTGGAAGCTATAGATTCTTTTCAATCAACCTATCAATTAGGACTTTAGTCATAATTCAAATAGAAAATGAATAATAATTATTTATTAAATTCAAAGTAAAACATAATTTATAATGGTGGAAAGCTGAGAATCTCCTTTAAAAACCCTTTTCGTTTCATCAATTTTGGGTAAAACAAAGTCATCAGCCACATACCCTACACATACCCATCATATCACCACTTTTTCGCCCATCATGATCCTGCACATACCCATCTCTCACATGGATGAAACCAAGATGAAAGCACCTTGCAGGCCCGTAGACCTGGAAGCAAGTGACCCCCAAGATCTCTCGTATGGAGGAAGCTTAGAGGTGTAAGCGGCTTATAGGCTCACAGACCTGCAAGGAGGTATTCCCCAAGATCTCTTGCATGAGGGAAACCCAAAGAAAGAGGACTCCACAGAGTTGGATAGCAGCTTTACAGGTGCACTTGCAAAGCAACATGTTTACCCATAGATTAAAAATGTCTAAAAATGAAGCCGCCATGCAAGAAATCAAGTAGACAGTCACACAGACCATCAACAAATCAGAATTCTTTGAAAGGGATCCCTAGGGAACCCTTCAAAAGAGGAGGGGTCCACTCAAGGGACACATTGTTTGAAAGGCGAGGTCTAGTCAAGCTACCCCCAAGCTAGACACAAATACTTCATTTGAGATAAAGAATTTCAAATGGGATCCCTCAGGAACCCTTAAAAAGAGAAAGGGGTCCACTCAAGGGATGCTTCAATTGAAGGATAGAGAGAAAAGAGGGGGTCCTTAAGAAGTACGCACATCTTTAGAATAAGTTATCACTACCCCCAGCATATAAGGGAGGAGAACCATGTAAGATATTCAGAACATATAGGATAGAGGTAGACCACGATATCACTTGTTATTCAAAGAAGAGGTAGGTGCATCAACAAACAAATGAGTGATGGCACCTAAATCATGAAGTTTTTGTATCTTATCCTTCAAGGCCTTGCATTAACTAGTGGAATGGCTAGGCACTTGATGGTATGCACAAAAAGAATTTGTTTCTTTATCTTTCTTTTGAAATTTCTTACATGTAGGAGAAGGAAGAGTAATTAAGCAGGCTTTTAGAAGCCTCAACAAAATATGCTCTTTCTCAGATAAGGAATGAAGAGCAAGAAGCAAACCTTTCTCTTGTGGAGAAAATTTTGACTACTCACAAGAAGAAGATGCGAAGGTAGCATAACATGGAGGATCTACATGGAGAGTATTATTCCAGAAATAGGGATCATACTCCCCTATAGGATTTCCATCATCCTTCTTGACATGACTACCAACATTAATCTCCTTAACATAAGTGTGATCATCTTCCTCAAAAGGAGGATCAACACTAAGAACATTACAATTAGCATTCACCTTATCCTGCAATACAAAAGAATGACCATCTTTGATATCGAGTTCAGATGATGTTATCAGAAGGTCTAAGTTGATCGGGTCGACTTTATATTCCCTAATGAAGGAATCTATAAAGTCTAAGGAACCCCAATCATCACTAAAACATGCATTCTTTTTAGAAGTAGAAATAGTAGACTTAAAATTTCTTGCTTCAGAAGGATCTTCTTTAGGGACATTTATCTTAAGAGTATCCTTTGTAGTAGGTACTGGTGGAGTAAAAATCAACACATTGGAAGACACTGAAGGAATAAGAGTAGGAACAACCGAAACCTAACTGGCAGCTTCCATCTCACATAAGTGCATAGCATCAAGGTCAGTCTTGACTGTGACTACTTGATTATTGCAAATGAACTTAATAGATTTATGTAAGGTAGATGGAACTACACCTATAAAATGAATCCATGGTCTATCGAGAAGGATATTGTATGGTAATTTCTCTGACATAACATATACAAGGGTGGGTATAGTAATGGGTCCCAACCTCAAAGGAAAGACTATTGTTCCTATGGTTTGTCGAACAACATTATCAAACCCACGAATGCCAATAGAGGAAGCATTAAGAGAGGATGAATCAATATTAATCTTAGGAAATAGATCAATGCTACATACATTGAGCGTCAAACCGACGTAGACAAGAGTACATCTAATACCAATTTTTTTAATATTAACTATGATCATTAGAGGGTCTGCTTGCTTCTATACTTTCAAAGGAGAGTTCCTGTGGATAGAATGTAATATTTGGTGAATCTACACGAATGTAAGCTATCAACACATTAGCATCTACTGACCTAGCAGAAGAAGGAAAGAGGATCTTTTGTGAGGCTTCCTAAAGCATAACTTGATAAACCAGAGCATATTGAAGCAAGTGCCATAGTGAGATCTTAGCCACAGTAACTTGGAGTTGCTCAAAAATATCATAATCACTAGGTGTTTTAGTTGTAGGTTAAGGAGCTGAAGGGAGACTTGGTTGTTTATTCAATATGTTCTCATAAGTATGGGCTACCACTCTATAAGAGGGAGCCATAGAAAGATCAGGAGAGTCACTATCAAATGGAACACCATTAATAGAACAAACCCTTTTAGGAGAAGGACTGGCTAGATTCAAATAAATAATAGGGCTCTTAGGCCTTTGATGAGAAGCAGAGACATAGATTATGTTTATAGACTCATCACAACTAGTGGAATAATTATTTGAAGACATATTCTCAACATCAATCCAAGGAGGATCAGATGTGGTAGGAGATTCATCATTCGCTAATGCACCATCTCTAGAAGAGAGTGCATTGGAATAAAGATGAGATTCATAATTCACAAATCCATCATCTCTAGAAGAGAGTGCATTGGAATGAATAGAAGGTAGAGTAACATTAAGGAAAGTATCAATGATATCATCTTCTTGCAACAAAATATCCTCTAACACAAGAGGAATTTCATGAGAAGGATCAAAGATACCGAGTGACATGGGTAAACCCTAGTCACCATCACATGCATGAAATGGAATATCATTAAAGTTTTGAACAAAATTAGATACTCAACTAATAAAGAAGATATTAAATTCATTTTGGTGACAAAACTAAGAAAAAACAAGAATCTAGATTTTTAGATTTTTTCAGTATTCTCTAGGTTCTAGTAATTTGCATTTTCAAAAGTCTTTAGAGTAGAATTTGAGGTCAAAACTTGCGTTGGTCCTTAAAATTTTATAGTCGAAGAAATATTATTTTAGGGATTGAACTAGTTCTCTAGGAGACCTTTCCAATAGTGCAAACAGTCCTGAATTCCAACCACTAAGTCAAAAGTTATGACCCTAACTAGTAGGGGTAAATAAATTCCTAGTTTTCCTCTTCATGTCGAGTTCACCAAAATGTAGAGAACGAGGATTCGCTACTCCTGAGTTCTCTTCATTTAGAGAGCCACATGGGGTGAACTACCCTAAACTACCTTAGGAACATCACGAGAGTTCTAGAATCAGAAAGACCAAGTCACAAAGAATTTTTGGAGAAATTGACAAGCTCTCGACCAAAGAACGACATCATGAAATACAAAAGATAGTGCGGTGTGTTGGCATCCCAGAGGCACGTTGGAGTCTCGTATGAACCAGAAAGTGAGAATATCACATAAAATGACAAAGTGGCTACTTTCAATCCAATTACTAAGAACTTCAAAAGTACTGGAAAATAACAAAATATGATAAAGCTAAAATAAAGTAAAATAGAAATGATAAAGAAAATAAGAGATAGAAAGGAAATCCTCACAACCATGCAAGTGATGAAGCCTCCAACTAGTAGATATCTTCATTACCTACATCTGTAAGATCTAGAGAAATTGGTGGGGTTGTATAGGGGTTTGCCTCAGTTAAACCCCTATTTTGATGTTCCCACCTCCACAAATAGCCAAATAAATAGAGAGAAATAAACCAAAATGGACAAAGTGTGTAGTGAAAGCAAAACCCGCTTCAGGAGTAGAATCCGCACCACAAAGTATGAGTGATAAAAGTAAACCCCGCTTGAGGAGCAAAACCCATATCATGAAGTAGAGATGTAGATGATAGGGGATATGGAATCCCAAGATGCTCAAAAGCAAAAGAGAAGGGAGATAGAGTTGCAAGGTTTAAGGAAGCCAAAGAGGGAGAGAAAGGACAAAAGAGAGGGTTGTGAGAGCCAAGATAGCTGCAAAGAGTTCTGTGAGAATGTTAGAGTGCTTGAAGCTATTGTAACAAGTTGTATGGAGTTGTGCAAGCAAGATATAACAAGAGAAAGAGAGGAGGAAAAGGTAAGAGCCAAAGTTGGAGAGGACCTAGAAAGATTTAGAGAGAAAATAAGGTGAAATGATAACATTTAAAGAAAGAAAAGAAGCAAAAAGAAGCTTCCTAGGTGGTTACAAGGAATCTTGAGCCGTTACCACCAACCAAAGGAGGTGACAAGTGGAAAATATGCTTGGAAATATCTATTTGAGCATTGAAAGATTGCAGGATGCTAGCACAGCGCACAAACATCCGAGTGGTGTGCTAGTGTCTGAACGCATCACACTACAAAATGACACAAATGGGAAAATCACAAGGTTCTATGTGAAGCTGACGCACAAGGGTGGCTACTAAAAAGGGGTGTTGAGCATCCTTAGAAGGGAAAAAGGTTAATGCAGGGGCTAAAATGAGCCTACTCAAGATGCTAAGGGAGTGGACACTAAAGCAGATACAAGAATGTATGTGAAATAGCAAGGGGTGCAATTTTATGCCATTACAATAACTTCTAGAAATGACAACTGGAAAACTTAACTCCTAAGTAAAATTATAGTAATGTAAATAGGTCCTCACTAATAACTAGTTAGGAAATAACCCCATTTTCACCAACAAGATGTACATATGTTACAATAAGAGACTAGGAAAGATGGTTGAAAGTACAAATGTTAAAGTAGGTGAATACTTGTGTCATATCTCACAAGAACTAGAGGTTTACGAATCTGATATACCTCCCTAGATTAAAGAAGAAGAAGAAGTATAAGAGAAAGAGGAGAAGCAACCAGAACCAATGAGGCTTTCAAAACTATAGGATGATCCCACATAAGTGGATTAGAATTGTATTGACCAACAAAAATTGCTTGGGTTTTGAAAAAATTGGTGGGGTTCGCTAGATTGGGGTTCACTAAAACCCCTTAATGGGTTTGTTGGAAGGGGGGTTTGCTTGACCCTTTTTTTCTTTTTTTAATGTTATTTTTAGGGGGTTCTAGTGAGCTCCCCTTCTAGAAATCCCCCCTTCGAGCAAAGGAGGGTTTTCTACAAGGGGGGTTCACTAGAACCCCCCTTTTTTGCCATTGACCCACTCCATCTACAACTTTATGCAAAATTTTGGGCTTTGAAGCTTGGGTTGAGGATGAAAATGGAATCAACTTGAAAAATCCAATTGTTTGAGTATTATAGTCCTTGAAACAAGCTCTCCATCAAGTATAATTTTAATATATATATTTTATTATGTATTTTTTTTAAGTTTAATTAAACATAGGTTTTTCATCAAAAATTAAGCTCTTTACTCTACACATTTGGAAAAATATTAGATTATAAAAAAAAATTCTAAATAAATATCTAGGTGATTGATATTGATGTCCTTGATCCAGCAAAAAAAATTGAATTTTGATACATATACAAAAAAAATTATGTGTTATATAGTCCAACTACGTCTAAATTGTAATTGGTTTGAATTCAAAACTTAATTAAAAAAACTAACTCAATAAAACACTATCAAATGAAATGAAGGTGCTATGTATCATAGTTACAAATATAAAATCGAAAATATTAGAATTTTATCCTTCATAGAAAAAAAATTATGTGTTATATGGTGAACATCACTCTTTAAAAATGGTGTTTAATATTAAAAACTAGTTTTCAAAGTAGATGGAAAAAAATGTATTTTAATTCAAAAAATTAAAAATATATATATTTAGAATTGTGATAGGGAAAATTTAAGTGCTAGAAAAAAAACATCAAACAAGAGAAAGCAAATAACACTAAAAACACTCTACACCTCAAGATTAGCCTAGTTCGATTCAATGCAAAATAAAGACAGCAAAATGGAACCTTTTACCTTGTCTCGAATCGATCATTTAGTTGGCCCTTCGATCTTTGTTGTTGTATGCTCCTTGGATGGCAAAAGATGCAAGCTATAAGATGGATTGAAAATGGATGAAAGTGGATGCCAGCATGAAAATGGCTAAGTATAGATTGAGAATTTTTTTTGCAAGAATTTGGCTACTATGAATGATCTCCCCCAAAATGAGAGAAAAGAGGGGGTATTTATAGAGATTTTGGAATTATCTAGGGAAATGGACGGTCAAGATTGAGCCACCAAGATCAAGATGTAGGGCTAAGGTGAGTTGAAAACTCACAAGCCCTCACATCCTTACATGTGGCATGTGAAGTGGCTTATAAGAGGTGATGTGTACATGAGGTGGGGGGATAGTACATGACATAGAGGGTGTACATAGTACCTTGGAATTGGGACAAGATCTCCTCATAAATGAAGTACTTATCCCCATGTGGGTGAGAGGACATGTGGGGAATTAAAAATTCTTCAAATATTCTCATGGGGATGAGAGAAGGAATTTAAAATTCCTTTAAATGCATTGGGGGATTAAATGTGAATTAAAATTCACATGGGGAATGGGGTGCCTTCTCCAAAAGGAGAAAGCATTTAATAGGGTTGACTCCTTTAAGTGATTAAGGTTATGCAAGTACTTGATTAGACTAATTAATGACATATTAGAAGAGGGTTAGATTTCACATGTGACTTGATGTGACAAGTCAAAGATCACATGGGGAAGAGAAAAAATGAATTTAATATTCCTTGGAAGGATAAAAGGAATTAAAAATTCCTTGAGAGGTTAATTAGGCTAGTTAATGAAGGATTAGAGGAGGGTTAGGTGGCTAAGAGAGATTAGAGGCCAACTTGCAAAAGTTGGAGGATGTGCATCATAATCAAGGATTAGGCATGTGCACATCCCTAATGATGAGATTAGAAGATGGATTAGGATTAGATAAAAATGATGGAGGATGTGACATATGAGGAATTAAATAAATGTCATATTTATTTAATTCATTTGATGAAAAAGAGGATTAAAGAGAAGGTATTTATTTATTAATTAAATACCTTAGGGATTTGACAAAATTAAGGATATTAATTAAATAATAGCAATATTACTTAATTAATGCAAATAAGGGGATGCTTAGACGAAAGGGGATAAATTTGGATAAATCAAGTGTCCAAATTTAGGTGTCTACATTTTTCCCCTCTTTGAGATGGTGTTACGAAGTAGCATCATTTCAAAGAATATTAAAACATAGAACCTAGAAAAAGATGGTTATATTGGGAAAGATGCCCCAATCATTCAAAGGAGTGACTAGGAAGGAAGATGATGGAGGTGAAGATGAAAGTTAGGGATTGAGGATGCCCCCTCGAGAGGACATTGGGGTTCAAGAGAACACAAATGTTCTCTCGAAATGGATGAAATGATGCAAGGGGAGATGAAGAAGATGATGCAAAGACAACGGAAGATTGGGAGGGGAGAGTGATGAAGGATGAATGGATGGGGGGATTTTGATAGATGAGACGATGACGATGAAATGCAATCCAAATGCAATTTTTCCATCTTTGGAGCACTGATTTTTTCTATAGCAGAAGACATGATACACCAAGGTATAAAGGACCAAGGCAAATTAGTGTCGAATGCATGAAACAAACACAAAAAACAAGAAGGCTATTCCAACACCCCAAAGTCGCGATGACCTTTTTCGGGCCAGGTATTGGGATAACCACAAGCACACAAGGATGCCCCAGTGTAACATAAGACCTCAAGGATCTTGGTGGGTACTACGTGGGATAACCAAGAATATAGCAACAAAGGAAAGATCAAGATACACCCCTATGTTGACTAGTCAAAACACACCATGATATGATGGATCAAGGTGACCATGACAAGTGATGATAGGGAGCTCCAGTGATAAACATAAGCCAAAAGCATCAAAAGATCGCAATCAATTTGAAACGTCCTTTGCCATAGGCTCAAGGGGATGGATGGGATTGATGAGGTATGTTAGGAAGGATGTATCATGTTGAGACCGATGATGGATACTAAACTAAAAGATTGGTATGACATAGGATATTCAGAACCGATTGTATCTAATGATACAAGTGGATCTCATTTTTCAAGAACTAGCTAGATAAGGGCATAGCTTGATGACATGACACAAGAGACATGACACAAGACAGACACACCCTAAAGACCTATGGGCTCGGGGGCCAATCAAATATTAGCCTTGCCTATGTGAAAGCATAAAGCCCTCGTCGTTCGATAAAAGGCTGATGACAGATCATGATGGAGACTTCGATGGATGATAAAGATAGGATGGAAAAAAGGAGAAAAGTGGAAAATATAGATCAATGATGGAAACCTGGGGGCAGATTAAATGATCAACCTTGCCTATGTGAAAGCGCAAGGGCAACGTAGTTCGACAATAGACCATCAATAGACAATGGATGAAGGATGATGAGATAACCATAGATAAGGGGATAAGATGATTGGACTGACATGATGGGACATGATAGAGTTGTTCGATTGGATTGGAGGATGGTGACTACACAAAGTTCAAGGATGGGATAGTTATCCAAATCATCAAAGATGAAGTGGGAGGATGACATGACAAATAGATGAATGATGAGAAAGGATAGGAGATTGAAAAGATGTGTAAAAGAAGTAGAAATGATGATGAGATAGATGGCATTGGGTTGCATTGGGAGTAGCCTATAGCTAGAGACCAATGACAAGGGATTATAAGATGGGATGAGGAGAAGAAGATGAGGATTGGGAGATGAAAAGGATTGCTCTGATGAATGAATGATGTCTCCAAGGACATTATCACAAAGCAAGATAGATGCCCCCACTCTAGCTATGTCATGTGCGAGGAGGCACGAAGGATGCAATAGAGAAGGATAGGAAAATAAAGGAGCTAGATGGATGAAGATAGGATGCATGGATAAGGAAGGGACATTGAAGGTAGCATGACGGGTGGATAAGGAAGGTAGACGAGTGTGAATGAGGATTAGGATAGTGTGTAGATGAGGGAAATGTATGCTAAGAGGTGTTCAAAGCATGTTTATATGTTTTCCCCTACTATTATCAAGATCACAAGGAGGATGGAAGGTTTGGGATAAATGAGATATGCCAAGAAAGATGTGTAAGATAGGTAGGATGGAGGGGATGAACGAAAATGATGTATAGGAGGAAGATGGGTGCATAGCTAGAAGCATAGCGGATGGAGGGAATGCATATCAGGAAGTTTCCCCCACGTGCAGATGGGAATTTATGCATGACGCCTATTTTCCAAGTTTTTATCATGGTACCTATCCAATGCACTTGTTTTCCAAGTTTTCACCATTGGACAGATTATTTCTCTTTACTATTTTTTTTTTTTAATGTTTTTGTATTTTTTTAGTTTTTGGGATTTTTTTGGACTTTTTTGGATTTTTTGACATTTTTGGAATTTTTGGCTTTTTGGATAGCATGCGGAAGGAGATGGATAAGGATAGGGAGGTGAATAAGTGGATTTAGAAGACATGCGATAAGGATATGGATGAAGGACTCAAGCATCAAGTTCCATACGAGGTATTAAGAGCTCATGTTCGAACCGACTGTTGGATGTTGGTACAACCTTATTAAGAGAAATGGATTATGCAAAAGGATGAATTAGAGGGATTTGATGGGGGAGATATGTGGGGTAATGGATGGGATGCTGAAAAGTGGATGGATAGAATGATGGGGTGGATGTGTGATGGGGAGATTTGTACAGGACCAACATTGGCACATGTGGGGGTGGATGTGAAAAGATAAGAGGATTAATGGATGGATAATGTGGGGATAATGGAGATGGAATAGTGAATTTTGGGACATAGGGACCCAAAACAGATTTAGGAGAGGGTGGATGAAAATGATTAGCTTTTGGATGAGCAATGTTGGATGTTGTTACAGATTTTTCATTTGAAGGCATTGCATCTTTTTTCTTTGGGATCCACATGGTTTTGATTTTTGCTTTGGTGCCAGGCCTTTGTGGCCTATGGATTTGATTTGGATTTAGATTTTTCTTCTCTTCACCATGTCTTTTAGAGGGGACATGGGGAGCTTTAGATTCATGCAGATGTTTGGATTTATGTCTTTTTGCTTTAGAATCCAAAGTCCTTTTGATAGAAATGGGATGGGTGCAAGGATATGGGTGATGTGGAGCAATGGAGGTAGGATTATGAGGATTATGTGTAGATGGAAAATGAGTAGGTATGTGCCTTTGTTGATCTTGATTAGGATGTTTATGATGGATGACATGGATAGGTGTTGGATGGATGAAAGGATGAGATGGAGGAGGTGATCTTGGGATATACAGACCCAAAGCATACAGAGTGGGTGGAGGGACATAAGAACCTAAGATGGATGGAGCAGATGGGGGATGGAAGATGGTGGATGGATGGAGCAGATGGAGGATGGGAGATGGGATGTAAGGACCCAAAATGGATGGAGTAGATGAAGGAGGAATGTGGATGGTTGTTTTGAGGCGATACGATAGAGGAGGAGGGATGGCAGCATATGATCTAGCGGAGCGATGGGAAGAGCTAGAATTTCTTTTGGAAAAGGTTCATTGAGGATGTTTAGAGGTTGTACCAACATCTTTAGATTGTGAGTCTTGGGAAATAGGTCCAATACCTTGCATGTAGATTTGTTCTTTGACTTGGATGGGCTCTAAAATACCTTGCTCTTGAAGGCCAAGACCTTTTCCTTGATAGTTCATGTTCTTGAGCATGTGATCCATGATAGGATTTGTGTTCTTCTGAAAACATGATGCGAGTCTGTTATTAGGTGGAGGATGATGGGTGGTAAATACACTGTGTTTTTCTTCTGCAAGGAGGCCACCATCGAAGAATGTGAGAGTACCAAAGGGATATGCAAGTGATGTGGGGATAGTAGTTTTAGGCGATGATGGGGGATCATAAGAGGGAGATGATGGGGTAGCAACATTTGGATGGGTGGTATCAGGAGAGGGATTAGGGGATATGATAGGATCTGGATTTGTGGTAGTGGGCTCATGCGATGGAGATGGAGATGGAGATGGAGCGATGGGATCTTGAATGACAAGGGGATCATGGAATGGAATGGATGGGAGACTGTGATCTTTAGATGGACTAGATGGAAGGGTAGGATCTTGATCTGGAGAAGGGGATATGTCGGCATGCTTTGGATCATGCTCTTGGCATGACTCATCGTGTGCTGGAGGCATGATAGTGGAGTCTTGGTGGGACTCTTCAAGCGGGGAAGATGTAGGGATGGAGGATTCGATGCAGTCATCGAAATGGATTTTAGTGACACTAGGAGTGGGAAAATTGGATTGGATTTGGGTGTCGTCGATGGGAAAAGTGACTTAATTAATTAACCAATATGATTAAATTAATTAAGTAATACAATTTATTACTCTAACACCCCCCCTTAAGATGAACTTAGGAAGTAGCTAAAAAACTAAGAAAAAGATGCATGAAAGCAAAGATGGGTCCCGGCAAACAAGGCCAAGAAGGTACCCATGTACAAACAAAAGATCTCTATAAAGCGGAGAAATAGAGAAAACCTCATGGGAAAAACTCTACTCCAAAAAGAGATCAAAGGTGATTGAAGGACTGAAAAGCCTCCAAATCAAGGAAATGTCTTGAAAGAGAAGAACATGTAGAACATCACAAAAGCATGAAGAAGCTGCAAACTCTATCAAAAGATGACTGCTACAGTGTTGAAGAACCTCCTCTGAAGATATGATGATCAGGATCAAGAAGACAACAATCTGCATGAGTGCCCCCAACGACACTACTCAAATCAAATGGAAAACAAAGGCAAACACCTGGAACTCGAAGATATAGATGGTAAAAGTACCAAAATTCTAAAGAACTGATCATGAAAAAGTGGAAGGTCGCCTCCAAAAAATAGGAATGTAAGAGTGTCCATATGGTAAGTGATCCATCTCACCGAAATGCATGGGTAACCAACTGCTGCATCCGCCTAGTACATAGGAACAAATACTATATACATAGCTCACTCCAATGAAACCAAGGAAGCATTAACACCAAAGTAGAAACCCCCCCATAATGCTGAAAAAGGAGAGGCATGACAGGTACACTGAAACTAGATGCCTGAAAGTAGTGCATGAAGAGGAACCAAGAGCATCTGAAGGTGTAAACATAAAAGTACAAGTTGATAGAAAGGATGTGAAACCAAAATTCACATATGCATGAGAAAGGTATGAAGGCAATCAAAGGAAAACATCAACCCCCATGGCACTTTATATCATAGTGCGAGTAAAATAAGGCACAAAGTGATGTGCAAGAAACCCACTACTACACATACAATGCTGAGACACTTTATCTTAGTGCGTTTACAAAAGAGAAATACATGCAATGTGAGCCCATAATGTCTACAATGTCCAAATAGGACAACATGCTGAAAATAAAATTCTCTTACAGAAAAAGAGGAAACTAGTAGCACCATGATGAAGTACACAAAAAAATATGTAGTTTAAAAAAAAATGGCACCCAAAAATGTGTCCGGATGTAGAAGATATGGCTCGTCAAAGTCTCCAAAACGATAACTAAATAGCAATAGCACTGAGAAAAAAGAATTATGGAAAAAACTAGAAGTCAAAAACTGGAAAATACCTACACCACTGCGAAGAGCACGAAATTCCACCCCATTTCAAAAAAAAATCCATGCAAAAAGCCCACCGTATGGCCGAGATATGGCCTCTGGAATATTGGGTGCAAATTTGAAAAGCCCAACGGAGAGGGGCTGAGTGGGCAAAAAGTGATCTCCGCCAAATTTAGGAAAAACACCTCCAGATCTGGAGGTCCGCCAGTTCTAGTGATGTTGGAAAAAACTCCTCCAATTACAGTGCATTATTTTGCATGAAAAAGCAAAATAAAATTGCATATTACAAAAGATTGTTTTTTTAATTAAAAAAAACAATAAAAAAAATATTTACAAATATATTTTTTTGAAAAAAATATATTAAAAAGAGGCATTGATTTTTTTTATTTAAAAAATCATAAAAAAAATGGAGCCTGCTGCCGTCGGCAGTGACGGCGGCTTTAACCGACGACGACAGATGGAGGCTATTGCGATAAACACAAGCCTTTAAAAGGCTCTTTTTGTTTTAAAAACTTTTTTTAATTTTTGTTTTTGATTTAAATTCAAAACAAAAATTTTTACAACTTTTTTAAATATTTCTGATAAAAAAAATTTCTGAAAAATTAAAAAATTCCAGGGCTTGAATAATTTGTTTTTCTCGATCTGCGTGCTGGCGGCGAACAGGGCCGTACGGACAAAAAATTTTGCCTCAGAAATCAACTGTTCGGATTTTGACGATTTCACAGTTGATCTTAGGGTTTTTGGCCCCTACGGAAGCAATGGCGAGGTCTGTTTGGGCTGAAAATGCTCTGAAAAATCGAACACCCTCTGGATCTGGCAAAAAATGCCCTTTCTTCAAACCCTCACAGATCTGACAAATGGAAGCCAAATTTGACGAAACAAAGGTCAATCTTGACTATTCCGGCAGCTCTGGAATCAATGAAGAGGTCTGATTCATGCCAAAAATGCTTCGAAAGATGCCCACCTTCAAATTTTGCAAAATAAGCAAAGGAGATTTAGATCTGAAGCTGCAGCCCTTGTTGAAGAAGAAAACCTCATAAATCGAGAAGGTGTTTGTTGAATCCACGCTCTGATACCATATTAGAATTATGAAACAAGCACAAAACCACGAGCCATAGGATCAAACACAAACAAATACACCTTCCACGCAAGAGATCTGCAAAACAAATGTGCAATTATCTTCAACAAGAAAAAGCTACAGAAGAGATAAAACTTTCAAGAAGATATGAAAGCTATAGATATTCTCCCATTGATAATTACAATGAGATCAATCCTTATGAAAGGAGATCAAGAAACCCTAAAAGGGAAACCCTAGTGTGCACACTTAATAATTAATAGATAATTAATTATTAATGTGCCTAGGTTTAGCTTAAGTAACTAAAGTGATAAGTGACTTAATTAATTAACCAATATGATTAAATTAATTAAGTAATACAACTTATTACTCTAACAAGAACTAGTGAGCAAGTAAATTCATGTTTGTTGTCAAAAGTTGAGCCTAAGAAATTTGTTGATGCTAGAAAAGATTAAAATTGTATAAAGGAAAAGGGGGAAGAACTGGATCAAATAGAGAAGAATCAAACTTGGGAATTACTTTCTTAGACTACCTATTAAGAATGTGATAGGAACAAAGTGGGTTTTCTAGAATAAGCTAAATGAAGATGGTGAGCTGGTAAGGAACAAAGCTTCTAGAATGGTTTGAAAAGGAGATTCACAAGTAGAAGGTAATTATTTTGAAGAGACTATTGCTCCAATAGCTAGAATGGAGGAGATAAGGATGTTTCTTGCTCTTACTACTCATAAGGGCTTCAAATTATATGAAATGAATGTCAAGTCATCTTTCTTGAATGGTGATCTAGAAGAAGAGGTATATATTGAGAAAGCTAATGGTTTCTAGTTACTAGAGGGCCTGGACATGGTTTTAAGACTCCAGAAAGCTCTATATGGTCTCAAGAAAGCTCTCAAATCTTGGTATACTAGATTAGATAAGTACCTACTTCAACAAAGATTTAGGAAAGGTAATGCAAATAGTAATCTGTATAATAAGGTTCAGGAATACAAGTTGCTAATTATGGTTGTGAAATGGTGGGAAAAATGGTGTGCACTAAAATGGAATGGGGTTTCACCAATTTTACCATAATTGCAAGTAATATAGGAATGGTGTGTACATAATAAATATTTATTTAATTAATGGCTTAGGATCTAGGTTAAAATTAGGAATTTTTGGGTAAGGTTGGATTTTAGGTGTCCATAACAAGAATACAAACATATTAAGGCTTTGAAACAAGATATAACCATTTATATAGTTTAGTAAAAGATATGTATAGATCATGAAGCAACATCATTTATTTAAACCCTCACAAGTTTCCAAGTCAAGATCAAATTTGATGCAAGTAATGAAGATTCAACATTAATCAATCATGAATTCTAGATATTATTTTTTTCTAGAGGTAACAAATAGAAAAATATATTTTCTCATAACAAATTCAAGATTTGAATATCTACTGTTATGGAATCTAGTAATCAATAATTCTAGAAGTCAAATGTGTTTGAATGGTTTAGACATACTTAATTTTGGCTTGAATATCCTTTATGAAGTTTCTTGGAATATCCCACCAATGCCTTTTCTCTTATCTTGACTTTCTTTTTCGTGTCTCCTGAAGATCACTTATATAGACTCCAATAGTGACAGTTAATCAATTTTTTTGGATAGGCAGTGGAAGTTAGCAATGAAGCAATGGAAGAGGTGATAACATCAAATCAAATTCCAAATTAAATTATCCATGTAGAGAACAATGTGTCTTCACATAAAACCCATTAATTTTATTAATGAAGTGTCGAAAAGAGTATCCCTTTTTCACACTTAATTTGGGAATAATTGATATTAAAATGAACCCAATTTTGCCTTGATTTAATGTTGTAATGTGTATTATACATTCACATTAAGTTTAGGGCCCCTTTTTAATAAATGGACTTATTGGCACCTTATTTAGGGTGTTGTAAAGTGCATCTTTATATTTTCACACTAATCTAGGGCTTTATTAATTAATTGGGGTTAATTTTTCTTAATTGGCTCCCTTTAATTCAAATCCAATCCTAATTAATTATAGATTCTAAGGTATAAAGCCCGACATTCATTAATAATATTACCCAACACTTAATTTTACAAGCTATGTGTCCTAGGTTAGTGACCTAGGACCCATTCACCACTTGGCAAATGGGTCCTCACTAGGTCCTAGGACCCCCTTTCGACATAACATTTCACAATCTCTGAAGTGTGTCCTAGTTAAGTATGCTAGGACCCATTCACCACATGGAAAATAGGTCCTCACTTAACCCGAGGACCCCCCCTTGGGATATGTTTTTGGTGATATTTTAATGATTTGAAATCATAGATCTCATTTCATCTTGTGTTACTGGTATTTCAAAAATTAGGAGTAAGATTATAAGTATAAATACAAGGTTATTTCACATAGTTTCATCTAAGATTTTCAAGAGAGCACCTAGCAAATTCAAAAAATCATATGTAAGAGTACTTTCACAATAGTATTATAGGGAATTCAAGAAGGCATTCAAAGGTGGATTATTGACATTTATTACAACAATAAAATATTCATTCATTATGTCAAAGGCATAGTGCATTGTGCATGTTGTTGAGCTAATGTGTTGATGTAGCATTGAAGATCCAATTCAAGAATTGTTTCATATCAAAGTTCATGATCAAGATCTACACTCATTGAGGCCACTTCATGCAAGTTTGTAGATTTGTACTCTAAGGGTTCAATTAAGGTTTGGTTAGTTGTTACACATTGTTGTTCATTCATCATTCCTTTATGCATTGTTTTATTTCAAGGATTAATTACCAAAACGAGGTCTAAACAAGGAAAACCCCTATTCCCTAACAATCAACATTTTCTCCTCTTTGATGTGTGATTGTAGGTTTTAGGTTGAAGATCAAGTGGAAAGAAAAATTGGAGAAAGTTTCAAAGTTGTCAAAGTTGTCATCTTTCTTGCAAGCTCACAAAAACTAAGCCACATAATTTATTTTTCAGGTTTTCGATAGTCTCTTGTTGGGATATGGAAGTGCAAAAATTAAAGAATAGAACCTAGAAATTGATTTTCCAGAATCCTAGCAAGGACCCATTCACTACTGGGCAAATGAGTCCTTAGTAAGCTTGAAAAAGTACTTTTTGTAATAGGTACACAACATTTAACCCTCCTAAAACCTACCTTTTGATTGCTATATTGGTTAGCTTTAATTTATAATACTCATAATTCATGCATAATTGAATGAAATAACTAGTGAAAAGAGAAGTTAACCATCTCGATTACATTTTGGTTCATCCCTCTCTTTTTCTATGTTTTATTTTGGTGAGCATGGCTTTTTGAGCATTGTAGTTTTCTAATTTTGGAGTCTCTTTTAATCCTAGATTAGATCTTGCTTTCATTTGCATGCATTTGCATTGAATTAATCTCATTTATGGTAGCTAGTTTGCATTCAAATTTACATCTCATCTAGGGTTTTAGGATTGCATTGTTTGCATTCTTTAAATTTGAAAAATACAAAAAGAATCAGTCATCTTGTATATCATCTACATCATATAAACTTGCAGTTGTAAATAAATAAATAAATTGCATATCAAACTAGGTCTTTTAGGTCATCATTTTGTCAAATTTTTCACTTAAATTTCATATTGCATTCTATAGAAAATCACACAAAAACTTACTGTAGAAAACCTAAACCTGAAAATCATTATAAAACACCTAAAAAATCTATAAAAATCAACGTCAAAACCCTAATCTAGGACCCATTCTCCATAGGGTGAATGAGTCCCTGATCAAAACTTGATCTACATTTCTGGAAATTAAAATCTTTAGTTTTGTGCTTCTATTTGTTGGTATCAAATTTTTGTTTCAATTCGATGTGTTTCTATTTTATCAATTTCATTATATCTAGCTATTGCCTAATTTCAAAATTGCATTTACAAGATTTCATTTTTAGATTGTTGCATAGTGTAATCAACAAATTACCTTATTTAGAATCTAAAAATTGTATTTACCCCTTACAATTTAGGTCATTGCATTGCATCTTAAGATTCCAAGTTCCATTTTGGGTTTTCACACTAAGCTTGTGTAACATGTATGAGCTTTACAACTTGGTGTCCTATTAGCAATACTATTGTAAGACATAGTTTGAGGCTCATGTCATCTTGTGATACATCATTCATTGTGGATCTTGGGTTTTCTAACTCTCTTTATACTAGTGTTGATAATCAAACCCCTATGGATCATAGTATGCATACACCATTTCCCATGACTTGACTTGCTACAACCAATGTACATAATGTTAACAACACCAGATCCCTACCATCACTAGTTGTAAGTTCAAGCTTTGGGGTATACCCAAAGCCAAGGTGGAACTTCAATTCCTCCTTCTACAATACCCCTTCCCATTCCTACATACAATAGTACTCAAGTTACCGCAACCATTTAACCTACTAGCAATGTCAACACTTCCTTAGGTATTTCCACAAGGAATCCTTCTAGCTTTGTGCACTCACATACAATATCTCCTCAACCATCCTCCTTCATAAATTTACAATTCACTTGCCCTCCACAAACATACACCACTCCACCTTACACTAATAACAATGATGTCATCCTTAACACACTTATGGAAACCATGTCATCCATTCAACAATTAGTCACAACCCTAACTCAATAAAATAATTGTCAACCTCCACAATACATCACAACCAACCCATTAAATCCCTAGAGATATTGAGAACACTAATGCCACAAGGTATAAAAGTTCCTATATTTGAGAAATATGGTTGGAAAGGAGATCATGTTAGCCATTTTTCTGCTTATGCAACCTTATGTAGTTATTTCATCTTTGAAGATAAGCTCTTGGCTAAACTCTTCCCTAGATCCTTAAAGGATACTACTTTAGGGTGGTTTTCTTCTTTACAGAATAATTTAATTGGTTCATTTAATGGGATTGTTGATGTCTTTTAGAACCACTTCAACATTCACATGGGTCCGAAAATGACTCTAGTCAATTTAATGACATGTAAACAAAAGGATGAGAGAGTGACTAAACTTCATAGCAAGATACAAAACACTTTATTCACAAATAAACATTAAGATTCTTGATGTCGACCTTCAACGAATATTTATTGCCAACTTACAAAGAAAACTTCAAACCAAACTTGAGATGTTGAGATTCCCATCCTTTACATAGTTATGTACAACTCTTCATGATTATCACAATACGACTTATGGTCGTGATGTGAAAAACCCTCCTAGCTAGATCATGAAAAGTCTGCATCGAAAACTCAAAATAGTTACCAACCTTTCAAGAACAAAAATAGGGGCTTTCTACAAATTAATTCCCCTCAACCAAATCAAAATGCATAATGGTTTTCCTTGTCCTCCAATAGGCTCAATAGATCTCCCTTTAAAAGTCAGACGAAAAACATTAAGTGTCTCTTTGACCATCATCCTATTGTCAAACCAATTTAATGTGAAGTTAGGCTACCCATGGCTTCGCTCCATGAATATCATCTTGTCACTTATGCATAAATTTTTAAATTTTTCATTTGGAAATGAAATCTTTACTATGAATCATAGCAGCTTTAATCTTGTGTCTTCTCGAAAGAACTTTTCATTAGATTTCCTTTGGCCCATGTCTATTAAACCTGTGCGATCTTGTGAAGACTACTTTTTCAAATCATTTCAAAAGTTTAAGGTGAATTCCATAGCAAAATTATCCTTTAAACACATGTTGCAACTCACGATTGAACCAAAAACCCTTCCAAACATCCAAGAGCACCCTATGAAAAATTCTCCTACCATTTCCTATAAGAGACCACAAGACAACCAAAACAATCCCGTTGTGCCTCCTAAGATCAAAAAGGTTTACAAAGCTAAAGAGAAAGTGATTGAACAACCTCCTATGGTTCCTTTCATTCCTCCCCTAAGGGAAGAGAAGAAGACTATGATTGAGAAGCTTTATCCTACATAAAGACAAATTGATAATAGATTGAAAAAAAATGAAATGTTAGAGAGCATAAACATAGCCATTGTGCTATTGCTTGTATGTTATAAAATCAAGAAGAAAAGAGAAACATCAAAAATAAAAATCTAAAATTTCCTCAAGCAATGCATGATGATTATATACCTTCCTGGTAACACAAACAAGGACCTTTCATAGATATTTTCTTTTCACCTCCTATTGTGATTGATCTAGATGATGGCATTAATATTGCAAAGATTGATGAACAAGTTTGAATAATGAGTTGAATTCATTTTTTTCCTCTTCTATGAGCTTAAATGACAAATCTCCTAAAAAGAGTGTTGAACTTGGTGCATCCCCTAGTTCGACACTTGTTGTTGTCCCTTTGGCTAGTTGTCCACCTTCTATATATACCGACTGAGATTGGGATGTGGACGACCTGCTAATAGGTTGAGTCACATGTACCTTACTAGTCCTTTGCATTGTTTCTTTTCATGTTTCTTTATGTTATTGCATGTGTGCAATGTGATCCCCTCACAATCTTTTGTTTGATGTATCTCTCTCTTTTTTGTGCATTTCTCTATATGTACCTACATTCTTCTCTATGTCATAGACATTTTCCTTTTTTCTTGTTTTTTTTTTCCTTTTGCAGATGACACAAGGCATCGAGACATTTAGGTCTCTTGCATGTTGACCCAAAGTATTTTTCTTTGTTTTCAATATTTATGTGTCATTCTTCCAATTCTATGAGTATTTTGGGAATGATGACATTTTTGAGCTCTATGACAACATTGTAGCAAAGATATATTGACCTTGAATCCATAGGTCCCTTATGTGTTTCTAGGGACAACCCCTCCTTCCTTTTTCATGACATAGCTTTATTTCAAAAACATATGACTTGAGATAGGGTTTTCCAAGGAAAGCTCTCATGTCTTAGGAATAAACATTGGCTACTTTAAATCAATTGCTCATAGAAACAATGTTAGCAACCACTTTAAAGTAGGGGAATACATCGATGATATCTTTCTGACATTTTGCAAATTTCATGGTGCAATTTTCTTTTTCTTGTGATGCATCATTTTCTTGGTGGTGTCATTGGGTTTGATGCTCTCCAAGAGTGTTATATTTCTTAGTGTACAACTTTTTCTTAGTGGCTTGATGTGATGCGAGGCATCCCCTAAGTTGTAATATGTTACTCTTGACTTGTCCTCTCTTGGAGACATAAGGAATGATGATCCCTAAGAAGAATAACTTACACGAATGAAGCAAGATACCCTTGAACAAAAACCTGTACATAATTTTCATAAGTGTTTGGCACAATACAACTCGCTAACCTTGTGAAGCTTGATAACCCTAATTAAAAGCCACCTACCATAACACACCTTGCTTGCTTGTCGAGCCTTGCCATGTGCATAGAGATAGGAATGTGATTAGTGCCCTATCAGAGTAATCAAAGGGATAGCTATGGTATGTTAAGTACAGTGAAATTTGACACATAGGCATCAATTTCACACTAAGCCACCTTCTTGGAGGGATACTCACCTAGTGGACAGCCCAAGGTTTGACTACCCCAGAGTGAGCACGTGCATTGTTTGCATAGTGGACATCAATTTTTGCTTGTGAATGTTCTTTGGAAAAATAGTTGAGACGTGTTCCACATTACATTTAAGGCTTGATCCTTCCCCTTCTCTTGGACAAACAACTAAGACATGTTCCACATCGCTTTGGATAGTTGATGATTTGTTCACCTCCCTCTTCATTGTTGCATGCATAAGTGTCTTGAATGTCTACTTTAGTGTGAGTTTGAGTTGGGGTCATACTCTCACTAAAGTGGGGGAAATAATGTAGTGTCAAAAAAAGTATCCCTTTTACACACTTAATTTGGGAATAATTGATATTAAAATGAACCTAATTTTTCCTTGATTTCGTGTTATAATGTGTTTTACACATTCGCATTAAGTTTAGCGCCCCTTTTTAATAAATGGACTTAATGGTGCCTTATTTAGGGTGTTATAAAGTGTATCTTTACACTTTCACACTAATCTATGGATTCATTAATTAATGGAGGTTAATTTTCTTTAATTGGCCCCCTTTAATTCAAATCCAAGCCTAATTAATTGAATATTTTGAGGGATAAAGCCCAACATTCATTAATAATATTACACTTAGTTTTAGAAGGTATGTGTCCTAGGTTAGTGACCTAGGACCCATTCGCGACCTAGAAAATTGGTCCTCACTAGGACCTAGGACCCCCTTTCCACATAACATTTCACAATCCCTGAAGTGTGTCCTAGTTAAGTATGCTAGAACCCATTCGCCACATGGTGAATGCGTCCTCACTTAACCCTAGGAACCACCCTTGGGATATGTTTTTGGTGGTATTTTAATGATTTGAAATCCTAGATCTAATGGTAGTTTGTGTTATTTGAATTTCAAGAATTAAGAATAAGATAAGTATAAATACAAGGTTATTTCACATAGTTTCATTTAATATTTTCAATAGAGCACTTAGAAAATTCAAGTTATCATAAGAGTAATTTCACAAGAGCATTATAGATCATTCAAGAAGGCATTCAAGGGTGGATTATTTATGTTTATTGCAACAATCAAAGATTCATTCATCATTTCAAAGGCATAGTGCATCATGCATGTTGTTGAGCTAACGTGTTGATGTAGCATTGAAGATTCAATTTAAGAATTGTTCCATATAAAATTTCATAATCAAGCTCAACACTCATTGAGGCCACTTCATGCAAGTTTACAAATTTGTACTCCAAGGTTTCAATTAAGGTTTGGTGAGTTGTTACACATTGTTGTTCATTCATCATTCCTTTACGCATTATTTCATTTCAAGGTTTAATTACCAAAAAAGGGTTTGACCAAGGAAAACTCATATTCCCTAACAATCAACATTTTATCCTCTTTGATATGTGATTGCAAGTTTTAGGTTGAAGATCAAGTGGAAAGAAAATTTGGAGAAAGTTGCAAAGTTATTAAAGTTGTCATATTTCTTGCAATATCATGGAAACTAAGCTATACAATTTATTTTCTAGTTTCCAACTATCTCTTGTTAGGATTTGGAAGGGCAAACATTGAAGAACATAACCCAAAAATTGACTTTCCAAAACCCTAGCCAGGACCCATTCGCCAATAGGCGAATGAGTCCTTAGTGAGGCCCGAAAAAATACTTTTTACAATAGGAAAACATCATTTAACCCTCTTAAAACCTACCTTTTGATTGCTATATTGGTTAGGTTTGATTTCTAATATTCATTTATGCATAATTGAATGAAATAACTAGTGAAAAGAGGGGTTAGCCATCTTGATTACATTTTGGTTCATCCCTCTCTCTTTTCTTATGTTTTAATTAATTAAAATTAAAAATATATATGTATTTAATTTTTTTACTTTAGATAGTTTAATTATAATATTATTAATAATATTTATATAATAATAATAAATTATTATTAAAATAAGGTTTATGAAAAAATTATTACTCACCAAATATGGGTTAATAAATTTGACTCAAATACTAAATAAAACCTCATATAAATATCATAATTTAACAACCTCCAGAAATTACTCCAATTTATAAATTTATATTATTAGTTTTTTAAATATTTAGGGGAGAGGGACAAACTACCAATAATACAATGATTAGTTTTTGGTTGAACCTTAAAAATTCAATTTTAGGACACTTCTCACCAGATGAGCTAATGTGACAATTTGATTGTTGATTTGTACCTCCAAACCATAATTGAAGATTAATAAGAGACTAATTCACATTTCTGAAAAAAATGAAGGTCCTATGAAATTCCATGAAACTACTACATGCTTGAAAAGTTAGCTTGCACAACTACATGTATTCTTATTTAGGAGAGATAGACCAATAGTTGTGTGAGCTAACTTTCTGACCATTTAAAGCAATTGCATGGAATATCATAAGACTTTCATTTTTTAGAAATGTGAATTAGCCTCTTATCTATATACAACTAAGGTTTGGAGGTGTGACTCATCACACAATTTGCCACATCTGCACATCTAGTGAGAAGTGCCTAAAATTGACATTTTAAGGATTCAATCAAAACTTAATCATGGTATGTTTGGTAGTTGAGCAAAAAATATCATTTGTTGTTAGAATAATATCATATTTTTATTTAAGATATAACTTATAGGTAACCTAAAATGATATGAATACTCTTTGGTAACCATAAATATTGTTATCTCTAACCTTAATATCAAACACAAATTGACCAATAGTTGAACACTGAACACTATTTGTTATAAAACAGCACTTTACTATTTAAAATATAATTTATATTAAACTTTAAATTGTCACTTCTTTTTTTGACAATCTTTCATATTTCATGAGAAAGTACAATATATTTATTGTTCTCACCTTTTATATTTATGATACAATAAAATATAAATTTGAAGTACTTTAATGCATATGCATTCCATTTCCATAATTGCATACATATGAATAGTATTTTTACCTTGGCGACAATACTTGTTTAAATGGACACCTTATTTTATAGATGACACATATATAGTCGATAATTTTGATATTTTATATGAAACAAAAAAACATTTATTTCACTTGTTAATGAATATATTTATGCACTTTTATATAACATTTATATATTCTCATGTGTTCAAGTATGGATCTCTATTGCCCAATATTATTTTTTGATTTACATGTGAACTAATAATTAATAATATATAATATAAATATATTATGAAACTAAATTTTATAACCACAAATACTTTACAAACAATTAAACCCCACCTAACTAGTGAACCCCATACCTTGACTTATAAGTCGATATAATTGGTGTCGTCCTCCCCACACATCTATTGTTTTGTTCAATTCCCGCTGAGACCAAAATCGATAGTATCTTCCTTCCTTGGCCATGTTTCTCATCCTAGGAATTTTGCTCGTCCTTTCCACATCGATTCCTGCGGGAGCGAACACAACATTTATCTTTGACGAATTCAATGGCTCGGCCCTGGCTTTCTATGGTAACGCTTCAATACAGTCCAAATTCATCTCCCTCACGAGTGAGTCCCCACAGGTGTTTGGCCGTGCTCTATATGTATACCCAGTCCGCATGAGAGATTTTCTCTCATTCAGCACAACTTTCGTGTTCAACATTGTTCCTTCGGCTTCAGATCCTTCACTAAACGGGCACGGCCTGGCGTTTATCATAACCCCACACAAGTCTCCGGTGGGAGCTTTAGCAGGTCAATACCTCGGTCTCTTCAATGTTTCCTCCATTGGGAAGGCTGATAATAATCTCTTTGCAGTGGAGTTCGACACAGCCAAGAGCGAAGAATTTCAAGATATCAACAACAACCACGTCGGGGTAGATCTCAACGACCTCACTTCGGTAGATTCTAAGTCTGCCAGTTACTGGACTGGAGACCAATTCGAACAACTGACTCTCAACAATGGACACAACATTCAGGCTTGGATTGATTACAGCCATCCTAGGAAAGAGCTGAATGTTACCATTATAGAAGCTGGTTCACTTCGTCCACAGAAACCTCTGCTATCTTTGAAAAATACGAGTCTGTGGAACATTCTGGAAGAAGAAATGTACGTGGGATTCTCAGCAGCTACGGGAACGATGTTTGAAAAGCATTACATACTCTCCTTAATACCGGAAAGACCAAACAGGTATAATTACATGATATTACATAGGAACGACCAAACAGGTATAATGGAACGACCAAACAGGTATAATTACATACTCTCCTTAATACCGGAACGACCAAACAGGTATAATTACATAGCTTTGGTCGTTCCGGTCTTCTTTGAATTGTAGTTGGGAACCATGTTTGAAAAGCATTACATACCTGTTTCTTCCTTCTTCCTTAATACCCAGCAAGTCCAAGTCATGGCTAAGGCCAGGCATAATTGTAGCTTTGGTCGTTCCGGTCTTCTTGTGCGTTGGGGCAGCAGTTATTTGGTTCATTCTAAAAAGAAACAGGTATAAAGATGATAATGAAGAATGGGAAATGGAGTATTGGCCTCACAGATTTAGCTACAACGACTTATATATTGCCACCAAGGGCTTCCGGGACGACCAAATTTTAGGTTCTGGAGGCTTTGGCCGGGTTTTTAAAGGAGTTCTCCCTGCAAATGGCCTGGAAGTTGCCATCAAATTCATTCTCAGACCCAGCACTGAAGGCATGAAGGAATTCGTAGCAGAGATTTCAAGTCTTGGCCGTTTACAGCACCGGAATCTTGTGCAAATCAGAGGGTATTGCAGGCGGGGAACACAGTTATTCATAGTTTATGATTACATGCCAAATGGAAGCCTAGATAAGATGATATTTGGGAAACCAAAGACAGTACTAGGGTGGTCTAAAAGGCACAGAATTCTTAGAGACGTGGCAGCGGGATTGATATATCTTCACGAGGAGTGGGAGCAGAAGGTGCTGCACAGAGACATCAAATCCAGCAATGTTCTTTTGGATTCGGAGCTGGGGAAAGCTCGGGGATTTCGGGCTTGCTCGTTTGTATGAGCATAATGAAAACCCACAAACTAGCCGTGTTGTGGGCACCATTGGCTACATAGCCCCCGAATTGATACAGTCAGGAAAGGCCACTCCTAGCAATGATGTATTCAGCTTCGGTGTGTTCATGCTGGAGGTTGCATGCGGAAGGAGACCTGTTGATCCTTCTCTCGGTGATTCGCAAGAAGTTTTGATATACTGGGTGCGCGAGCTCTATGCCAATGATAGAGTGATCGATGCAGCCGATCCCAATCTTGATGGTGAGTTTGCAGACGAGGAGATGGAACAGGTGCTTATATTAGGACTGCTATGCTGTAATACCAAAGCAGAAGCACGACTTTCCATTAGACAAGTTGTACGAATACTTGAAGGCGAGGAATCTATTCCAGGATTTTTGCCCTTTCCAATTTCGTTTGGAATGGACAATTGTTTGTATAATAGTGATACCGATATAGCTTCGTGTACTGGGCCGGCTTAACCGGCACACTCTAAGCACTGACTGTGCTTAGGTGGTCACGCCCGTGGGTCCCATTAACCTGACATTTCCGTCCCCTATCATTTCCGTTTTTTGACGGATTCCGTTCCCGTTAACATTCTCGTTCATCCGTTTTTTTTATGTTAGTTGCTTTCCGTAGTAGTTCGTTTTAATCCCACATTCCATAGGCGGTTAATATGGTCGAATAAATTCTTATAAATACCCGTCAGTAGCTAAATCAAGGAACAGTATTTTAACAACAAAACTAAATATAACTGCACTCATTCTTAAGATATAGATTACGTGTAAGGGTGGTTTAACTGAAGACAATAATTATATATTTCTACCCTCCCTTTCTGAAAAATATATACCAAGGGTGTTTAAATAATATAAAGTATTATTGTTTTACAAGATAATTATAAACAATTTGTTTATTAATTTTTAATACAATTAATTTATTTAAAAAATAATAGTAATTATAACATTTTTTTAAGTAAATGAAAAATATATAAAATAACTTTTTATTTATTTATTTATTTTTATTTTATAAAATAAAATAGTTATAAATACAATTAATTTATTTAAAAAATAATAATAATTATAACATATTTTTTAGTTAAATGAAAAATATATAAAATAACTTAATTTATTTATTTATTTTTACAAATAGTAGTAATTATAACATTTTTTAAGTAAATGAAAAATATATAAAATAACTTACAAATTTTTTTATTTTTTTTTTTAAAAAAAGGGGGGAAAAAATTTTATTGCATAAGAACATCATCAGAACATCATCAGAACATCATTACAAAGTCCGAAGAAAGAAGCCACAAAGGGGCCCAACAAAAAGAATTAATTCACACCCAAAAAGCACCGCATATCCTCCGCAATCCACTCCTCAAGAACATGCGCCATGTCCGCAGGAAGATTGTCCCAATCATCCGCATGCCAAGGATCACTCCTCTCCGACGCCCATCTCGCCAACCCATCAGCCACCCTATTCCACTCCCGTGGAATATGACGGAAAACAATGGAATCCAAGGAAGAACATATAGAAAGAATCTGCCTGGCAACCACAGCAAGCTGCCAATTCACATCCTCCAAGTTTCGCTTCTTCAACACCTCAATCACCACCTGAGAATCAGATTCACAGACAATCCGCCGCCATCCAAGGCCAATAGCACGCTCCAACGCCATGAGAATAGCCCTCGCCTCCATAAGGTTATTAGTTTGCAAGCCCTGGTACATAGAGAAGAAAAAAACCACCACTCCAAGGCTATCCCGACCAATACCACCAACCCCAGCATGCCCAGGATTCCCTCTGGACGACCCATCAGTATTAATTTTTAGCTCCCCCAGAGACGGCGGACACCAAAATCCCTCACGAGCAACTCTCGCCCGCCCACGCCTACCATGCACTTTGCTCCCAATACTCTTGTCCCCAGTGACAAGACCCAAGGCATTAACAACATCTAATTCCCCAGAATCAATCGGCACAGACAAATCACACTTTGCCGTCAGAGTCTCACGCAGAGCCCCCAAAATACGCCCCCAAAGTTGCCCTATGAGCAATTTCTTATCCAGGAAAATCCTTCTGTTACGCTCCAACCAAATTTGCCAAACAATCAAACTAGGACCAATGCTCCAAGCAATTTTAAGAAAGGAGGTTTTGGCAGGAGAAGAGCTCTGTCTCATCCAAAAGTCCTCCAAAGAAGAAACATGGCAACACGGTAATCTCCAAAGGTTCCACCAGTAATGCCATATAGTCTTGACAAAAGAACACTGAAAAAAGAGATGCGGTAAGCATTCTTCATGCTGACCACATAGAAAACACCTGGAGGGGCCCTGAAATCCACGTTTCCAAAGATTGTCCCAAGTAAGACACTTACCTTGGACCACTAGCCAAGAGAAAAAATTACACTTAGGCCAAGCAAATTTATTCCAAACATGCTTCCACCACGTAACCTGGGAGCTCCCAAAAACCTGTTTATCCAACACCTGATAACCCGAGGCCACCGAAAATTTTCCTTTCAAATCAGGACCCCAAGCAAGCACATCACTTCCCTGAAGAGAGTTGCAGGCACGACTAGATAAAAGCTTAGCAAGCTCCTGACGATCTTCCTCCACCCCACCATGAGGCCAGTCCAAGGGGTCCTTCCACTTGGCCACCGAAATCTGACCCAAATAATTTTGCGATTTGAAGTCAGCCACATGACACCAACCAGCCGCCTTCGAAAACCTGGCACAAATCATGGAGGTGGGGATGAGAAGACATAATGGGTGGATGTCCATCCCAGGAGTCATGCCAAAAGAGAGCATCCCGACCCCCATTGCAAATCCAAAAAAGACCCTGCTTAACCAGCTTGGCACCCCGTTTAAGGGTACTCCAGATCATAGAACCCTTACCCTCCATGCTGAATCTAACCACCTCTCTACTTTCCACAACTCCCAAATATTTGAAAGTCAGAATCTTAGCCCACAACAAGTGTTGTTGTGAGCACCAGCGCCAATACAACTTAGCAGCCAAGGCCTGCCCATTCAAATCTGATCGACGTAGACCAAGACCCCCCTCCTGCTTTGGCCTACAAACAACATCCCACCTCACCAAATTCCATTTTCTATGGAGAAGATTGCCCGCCCATAGAAACTGACGAGACAATTTCTCAAAATCTTTAACAAAACTTGAAGGAGCAGACAAAACAAAGCATCTATAAAGAGGGAGAGCCTGGACCACTGATTTTAGAAGAGTCATTCTACCAGCTGAAGAAAGCCACCTACAAGTCCAATGACTGACCAATCTTCGAAACTTGTCAAGAGTCTCTTGCCAAAACCTTCTGGGGAGAGAACGAATGGCAAGAGGGATACCAAGATATGAGAAAGGGAGCGAGCCAATTTGGAAGCGGAGAATACCAGCAATTCTCCTTTGAATAACCTTAGGAGTATGGAAGAAATAAATGAAGGATTTCCCCTCATTAATGCACTGCCCAGAAGCCGCCAAGTAACTGTCCAACACACTACGCCAGTGGAGAGCCTCTTCAACCTTAGCCCTACCCATCAAGGCAGTATCATCCACAAACTGAAGATGGGACTGAGGGGGAATGCCATTTCCCCAAATCCAGCCCTGAAGCGAGCCGCTAGCAACTTGAGCACGAATGAGCCTTCCCAGGCCCTCCGCAAGGAGGATGAATAAGTAGGGAGACAGGGGGTCACCTTGCCTGAGGCCTCTAGAAGCACCAAACAGACAAGTGGGCTCACCATTAATAAGCACCGAAAAGGAAGAAGAGGTGACACAGCTCCTTACCCAATTAATCCAACCCTCCGCAAAACCGAAAGCTCCAAGAATTTTGAAGAGAAAGCTCCACTTAACACGATCATACGCTTTAGCCATGTCCAACTTGATAAACATCGACTTTTCTTTTGAGGATTCCATAGAATGGATGGTCTCAGCTGCAATAACAACCCCATCCATAATCTGCCTGCCAGCAACAAAGCCTCCCTGCTCCTCAGAGATTAACCCACCAAGCCAAGGTTTCAACCTTTCTGCAATCAACTTAGTAATAATTTTATACACCACATTACATAGTGCAATAGGCCTAAAAAGATCCAGAGAATTTGCCCCCTCCTTCTTTGGGATAAGAGCTAAAAAAGTAGCATTCAAAGACCTCAACATTTGTTTATGCATAAAGGATTCTTGAACAACCTCTAAGAGATCCAATTTAACCACCTCCCAGAACTCCTGAAAAAACTCGACAGGAAATCCATCAGGCCCAGGGGCTTTTCCTTTCTTCATCTGGAACACAACATTCTCAATCTCCGACAAGGAAATAGGGGAGAGCAACGAATCATTCATTTCATTAGACACCAACTGTGGGATACAGTCTAAAATCTTTGCTTCATCCGCCTCCGCAGGAGGCGAATCCTCAGAGAATAAGGCAGAAAAATACCGAATGCATTCAGCAGATATAGAAGCAGAAGAGGACAAAATTTCCCCATCAGGCAGCAAGAGGGAAGAAATAGCATTACCTTGCCTCCGATCCTTAACAGAGTTATGGAAGAAAGAAGTGTTCCTATCACCAGCCTGAAGCCAATCAATACGGGACTTCTGTTTCCAAAAAAGTTCTTCTCTTAACTCCCATTCCTCAACCTCTTTAATTGCAGCAACCTCTAACAATCTCAAATCTTCTGAGAGGCCTTGATCACGAATTTGTCTGGTAATTAGATCAAGATGCTCCTGAGCTTTCTATTTTTCTTTAAACAAATTGCCAAAGTGCTGCCTATTCCACCTCTTCAACCTGTACTTAACATATTGGAGCCGCTTTGAGAAAGTGTACATAGCGGTGCCATAAGCTGGCTTCCCAAGATCCCACCAGCTAGGGAGTAAATCATGGAGAGATTCATCCCTGAGCCACATGAGTTGAAACTTAAAGGTCTGTCTAGCACACCGCTGAGGCATTTCAACCACCAGTTTGATTGGCCAATGATCAGAACCTCGACCATCCAATATTTCAGAACAGATCTTCCACCTATCCCCCAACCAAAAACTAGACACCAAGAATCTATCAAGTCTCTCTGAAATAGAGGCATCTCCTATTCTCCTATTATTCCATGTAAATAGACCATTACCCGGCTTGATATCCACAAGACGAAGAGCAGAAATATTGTCCTGGAGCAGCAACGCCGAAGCCTCCAGCCTAGCAGTACCACCCTGCTTCTCCGCAAGCTCCGTGATAGCATTAAAATCACCTCCAATAATCCAAGGATGGAAAGGGAAAAGGCTACGGACTAAACGAATGTTGGCCCACAAAATGTGCTTACCCTGCAACTCCACCGGCGCATACACATTGGAGAGGAGAATAGTTTCCCCAGAAACAAAACAAGAAGCCACCATGGAAAGGGAGGATTTAAAAGACCCCCACCATTGGGGGCAAATCCTTCGCGGATTCCAAAAGCACGCCACCCCACCAGAAGCCCCCTGAGCCCCAGTGCATTGGCAATCACCATTCCTCCATAACTTAGGAGCTAAGTCCATCATACCTTCCACAGAGAGCTTAGTCTCCTGGAGAAAAAGAACATCAGGCGCATGAAGCTTAATCAAATCCCGAACAGCTTTTTGTCTAGGGCCACTGTTCAAGCCCCGTACATTCCAAGAAAGAACTATCATTTCAAGGGAGAAGAGAAATGCGAATCAAGAGTCTTGACTGACCCTGATTCCACCAAAGTCTCCCCAATCATCTTAATCTTTTCCACATCCTTCTTCCTACCCAGCTTGGAGGTTTTTTCTGACCCCCCCTTTTTGAGATCTTTTTGCAAAATACCCAACTGAGAGGACAACTTCGAAATCTTCTTCCCCGCCTCCGAATTTGCCTTCTGCAAGAGGTGAGCCTTATCTGCACAAACTTGCCCTGCCTCAGCACTACCACCTGACGCAACTTGGACCCCCAACTGCTGAAATGTTCCTATGTCTAAAGGCCCATCACCATGCGGAACCATAAGCACCTCTGAATTGGGCTTTGTCTGTCCAGGATCAATCCTGTCCTCCTCTATGCATTGCACTCCCGTAACCCCCTCTTGTTGAGAAGTAATCATTTCCTCCACCGAAGGGCCATGCTGATCTATATCCAGAGTCCCATGATCAAGATCAAGAAATCCTGGGTTCACCTCCTGTTGATTGAGCTCTTCCAACACCTCGAATCTGTTGAATGTATCCTCCTCCTGCCTATCCTTCATAGACCTTTTTTGACCTTTATTTCTATTTTTTCCTGTAATAGTAGTGAAACCATCTTCCCTGCTACCAAAACCCTGAAAGGTATCCTTGCCCTTATCCCCTCTGGGTGCATTATTTGAAGGCAGAGGAGATTGAGCCTCCAAAGGCTTGGCCTTTGGACACCTGCGCCGGAGGTGACCGTACTCATGACAGAAACGACAACGGAAAGGTAATGTTTCATAGTCAAGTTGCTGCACCCATGAATAATCTCCTGCACTCACTTCCAAAGAGTCTGGCAGTGGCTTACTTAAGTCAATTTCTACACAGAATCGGGCAAAAGTCATTACCTTTTTGAATTGTGTATGTTGTGACGAACCCACAGGTTTCCCCAACTTCGAAGCTAATAAATGCAACACATCCTCGCGCCAACATTCCACAGGGAGCCTTGGAAGACGAACCCAAACAGGAACTTGATTTGGAAGTTCCTCCGCCGGATTGAAACCAGCGTGCCATGGCTTAATGAACAAGCCCACCTGGTTGTAAAAATAAGGGCCTCCTTCAAAAACCTTGATCCTATCTGCCATGCAATCAAACGTGACCATGAAATAGTTATTGGCGAGGAGCCGAATCTCCATCTCACCTACTGGCATCCAAGTCCTCCTGGCCCAGGACTCCAAAAATTGCAATGAAATTTTCAAACCCAAAAATTTGCAGTACAACGAATGTCGTGAGTAGTATTCAATATCTTCAGCGAGCATCCCCATCGGGATCACCACATTCGGCCTCTCTTTACACCTTTCAAGGCAACCGTTAATCTTGGGAACACGAAACCCTCCTGACAAACCAACGTTATTCTTCTCTAGATTCTGAGAAAATAAGATATTATCATGGAGACGGGCCTCCGAAGGTAAGGGATTCGAGCCAAGAGCGGTACGGAAATCCAACTTGGGTCCCTCCCCCGAAGGCTCCCCTAACTCCATTGAGGAAAGGACGAGGCACAACCCAAACCCACACCCTACAGCTGAAAGCACACCACTGTCCCCCTGGCAAAACCCCACATCAAACCAACTCCAACTCGAGGCAAAGCACCACACCCTGCACCAAACCCCATCTTCCACCAAGCAAGCAAAACTAACTCCCTACTCACCCCAACCACGGCCAAATGCCTGGCCGCGCGCACCAAACACCAGAGAAAAGAAAAGGCGGATGGCCACGGGCAAAAGGAGACCCCCAGCCACCGAACGCCCCCCAAACCACCCCCCAAAACACCCAGAAGAAATGCCCCCCCAGCACACAGGCAAATCCCTCCCCACGCCGCACAGAGACAGAAAAAGGCAGGAAAAGGGCTAGGGCGCGGGTGCCCTAGCTCTGCAAACGATGAACAGCGCCGCAGTCATTCTCCACTTACAAAAATTTAATAGTTCTTAGATAGTTTTAATTTTTTTTAAACATTTAATTGTGTTTCAATTTTTATATTATATATGATTATGGCATATAAAATAATTCTTAAGTAAATAAAAAAAAATTATTTTTAAAAAATATTTAATTGTGTTTCAAATTTTTAAAATATTGAAGATAAAATAATTATTAAGTAAATAAAAAATTAAATAATTCTGATACAATTTTATTTTTTAAAATATTTAATTTGTTTCAAATTTTTAAAATATTGAAGGTAATTTCTTGTGAAGATTTTTTCTTGTGTTTAGATGTATTTAAGGTTATTTTGAGTGGATAGGAGGTGAATTTTACCCTCATCCTACTCTTTCTATAAATCATTACTTACATATCTAGTTGAGGTGTGATAGCTCGCAGGGTGAGCTTAATTGGCACATTCTAAACGTTGAGTTAGATGATGCTAATTAAAAAAGTACTATCATGACCAGATATACCACTAGGTTAAATGCGAGTTTGGATGACCTCCCTTGGGTTAAAATATTGAAATTTTGGGTTGTGGTTCAAAATAATATTTTAATAATGGACAATATCATGCAAAAAGAATTCTAGATGAGGTGTGCACTTAATAAAAAAGATGCAAAATAAAAATGTCATCTTCTATCGGACTATCCCTTTTCTTATCAAGACTTAAGGATAATCTTATCCAAATTTAAAATATATTGGATTCATCCAACCTCTATATTAGATAGTCCTTCAATGGCACCCTTCTTTTATTGAAAACGGTAACTCTCACATTCTCACTTTTCTTGGGGAGTTTGGTAGCCACTTGTCTCGTCTCTTCTCTCCCTTTTCATGAATTAACTCTTGAGACCCCTTTAACAAGACTATATATATATATATATATAATTTAATTTACTTAAGAATTGTTTTATTTACTTTATAATTATTTTATTTTACTTCAGAATTATTTAATGTCACCATTATAGAAGCCGGTTCGCTTCGGCCGGGAAAACCACTTATTTATCTGAAAAATTTCAGTCTGTCGGCCATTCTTGAAGAAGAAATGTATGTTGGTTTCTCTGCGGCTACAGGAACATATGTTGAAGACCATTATATTCTTGCTTGGAGCTTCAGTACAAATGGAGCAGCTTCTTTCTTGGATACGACTCATCTTCCTTCTTTCCTTCCACACCATAACCTAAGCATTGGACTGATAGTTGGTGTTAGTGCGATTCTCACATTTGTAATATTGGTAATGCTTGTAGGTCTTCTCCTGTGGTTGAAGAGAAGACAGCGCAGGAATTTTGTCGAAGAATGGGAGGCTGGGTATTGGCCTCACAGATACAGCTATAGAGACCTGAATATTGCAACAAAAGGATTCAGAGACGACCAAATTTTGGGCTCTGGAGGATTCGGTCGTGTTTACAAAGGTGTTCTTCCTGCTACTGGGCTCCAAGTTGCGGTTAAATCTATCTGTCAAGAAGGAGTAAAGGAATTTGTAGCAGAAATTTCTAGTTTGGGCCGTCTCAAGCACCGGAATCTTGTGCAAATCAGAGGCTACTGCAGGCGAGAAAAACAGTTATTTGTAGTTTACGATTACATGCCCAATGGAAGTCTGGACAAACTGATCTTCGAGAATCCGGACGCAGTGCTCCGATGGCCGCAACGGTTCAAAATTCTGAAGGATGTGGCAGCTGGATTGCTGTATCTTCACGAAGAATGGGAGCAAACGGTAGCACACAGAGACATCAAATCCAACAACATTTTATTGGATTCGGAGCTCAATGGAAAGTTAGGGGATTTTGGGCTTGCTCGTCTGTATGAACATAATGAAAACCCGCACACAAGTCGCTTAGTGGGGACACCGGGGTACATCGCCCCGGAATACATTAACACAGGAAAAGCGACTACCAGCACGGACGTGTTCAGCTTTGGTGTAGTGATGTTGAGAGGTTGCTTGTGGAAGACGGCCAATTGATGCTGCCCAAATCGTATTGGTGGATTGGGTGCGAATGCTGTATGCGAACAACCGGTTGACTGACGCAGCCGATCCCGTGCTCGGTGGTGATTACGTTGACGATGAGATGGAACGTGTGTTGAAATTGGCAATCCTATGTTGTGATCCTCGTCCGCAAGCAAGACCTGGCATGAGGCAACTGGCTCAAATACTTGACGCCCAAGATTCACTTCCGCCCTTTCTTCCGCTTCCCTTTTCTTACGGAGAAATTGGTTCTGTGTAACATGCACAAGGTTCAATAGTCTTCTATCATTTCATGTACATATTACGATTGCTTTGAAAGAAATCATAATTTTTTGTGTTCACACTTGAAAGTGAACATACAAATCCTGGATTATTTTCGTTTACCATAAGTTCATGGCAGCGAGGTTGTCCCCTCAACTGCTGACTGTATTTTTGAGATAAAATAAATGCTCTGTCATAACTTTGCTTGTCATTTTATTTTCCTAAAAAATAAGCAAACAATAAGTATGAATGGCAAGAATTATATCATTATGTGCCTTGGAATATTAACATATGACTTCTGTAATTGCTTTTAAGTTATATAACTTAATATTTTAAATCTATTTGGTATTAATACTGATTAATTATTTCTTTATCACATTAAGTGTAATTCTTAAGTTTGAAGGGTTTCAGAGTAGAATGATAAATCTTGAAAGGTTTTAAAGTGGAATGGTCAAATATGAAGAGTTATTTTATTTTTATCATTTTTTGAGCTTTTTAAGATGGGAAAAAAATTATTTTGTTATTTTCCTTTTAATAATAAAGAATAAAATCACTAGTAAGTTATAAGTTAATAAAATATATAATTGTATTATTTCTCAATTTTTTTTTTCAAAAATTGATTAGTTTGAGTGGTTTATTATTTTCTTTTCAATATTTTGTAACAATGTTTACTAAAAAGAATAAAGACAAAAATTGTTGGAGTGGAGGCATGTAAAAAAAATGAGTGGGTGAAAATTATGTTCAAAAAAGAAAAAGAAAAAGAACTGGTTATGAAAGAAGGAACATAATTGGTGTATAAACAATTGGAAAGTCATTTTGGAACAAATAAAAAGCATTCCAAAATTAATATGAAAGATCTTAAAATAGTAATAGTACTAGAATTTACTAGCAAATTGTCAATAGAAACAAACATTTATAGCTCCATTTCTAAAAAGTGCACTTGGTTTTTGTATTGCAAAGGCATTTCATGTAGTATTTGGTGAATAAGGCTATAAATATTATTTCTATTACCCCTTTGATAACACTTTTAGATTGTAGCATTAATTTTTTAAATATATTATTTTTAAATATTAAAAAAAAAAATTGTATGTTTATGCTTTACACATTGTTAGAATTCATAGATTTATGTTTTTGTGACATGTACATTGTTAGATGCATTATCACCTGAATATTTTTTTTACTATCGCAATCCACCATTATACAATTAGAATGTGTTATGTTGTATTATCTATCTTATTATAATAATTAGTGTATATATTCATTAATTTTTTTTCTCTTCAATCTTCAACATTAAAGCACAAAAATCGTAAAAAATTATATACATATATAAGATTCTAATCTGCATAAAAAATGGTAAATAATAGGCTTTCTATTTGTTTTTGACTAAGGGTAAAATAGGTTATGAAGGGACGCAAAGGCCTATTACAAAATATTTTTTAAATGATTAACAATCAAAATCAGTATCCAATCATCAACAAACCAACAAGAAAGCATAGCAAGAAAGGACAACAACAATAAATAAACTATAATAACTCTTTAAGAGTATTGACTGTATCCAACTCTTGTTGATAAAATTTTTGATAAAGGTTGATCAAATTTAGCAATTCTTTCTTTTTATCTTCAAAAGAATTCTTCTTTCAACATGTTCTACACCAAGATACTTCAGAATTTGTGACATGCCTCTCCATCAATTTGTTGTCTTCTTTACATAGTCCTTCAAGGAATAACACTTGTTAAAGGTTTTTCAAATGGGCTTGTAAGCTAAGTGGGCTTAACCTTGGGGAAAAGCTCCATGGTTAAGCATACTTGAGTTGGAGTAGTACTAGGATGGGTGACTTCCCAGTAGTGCCTAGTGATTCACCTCTGTGAGCATCATCTAGATGCAATGAAAGTTAAGTGTACCATTCATCATCATGAGAGATGGGTTCTTGTGAACCACTACTCATAAAATATGGGTTAATGAGTTTGACTCATTAAACTACATAGTTGAATCTTGATGGCAATATCAAAATTTGAAATGGTGTGGAAAATATCTACTACTTATCAATTGATGAGCTAAAGTAGATCTATAATGAATGGTTCATAAGGCACAACAATTGCTAAAGGTTTAAAAAATGGGGTTGCAAACTAAGTGGGCTTAGTGGCGAGAAAACTCTATGGTTAAGCACACTTCAGCTGGAGTAGTATTGGGATGGGTGACCTCTCGAGAAGGCCCAGTGCTTCACCTTCGCGAGCATCACCTAGATGCAATGAGTGTTAAGTGGACCATTCATTATCATGAGAGATGGTTTCTTGTGAACCATTGTGCATGAAACATGGGTCAATGAGTTTGACTCGTAAAACAACATGATTGAATCCTAATAGCAATATCATAGTAAATTTTCCATAATTTGACTAGTTTATGATTATGCATTACGAAATGCAAATATGCAATCAATTTTTTGAAATGTTCAAACCATAAAATTAAATTTAAGATAAAATTTTGAGATCTAAAGTGGAGCTATTGATTGATCCTAATTTAAAAATGAAGATCTTGATGTCTTTTTGAAACAAAACAATACACTTTTTCGCCATTTTGATGATATGCACAATGCCTAAATGAGTGCCATGAACACTTTTAGATTTAATTTCATATCCAAGGTAACCTAATGTAGATTTGTAAATGCAATTAAGATGTAGATTTGACTTAATATGACTAAAATTAAACCTATTTGAACTTAGGATGTAATATGATATAAAATCCCACTTTTATATGCAATGATGGATGTAAAACAATGCAATCTTAATCTCAGATCTAAGATGATATGCTTCATATTTCAAAAGTTTTATAATAGAAATCAATTGGGTTCACCAAAATGTTTTGGTGGGAAAAGTGTGAACCTTAGGATTCAACGAGGGTTAGTCACCTTTTCGCTAAAAAAAATTGGTGAATTAAAGATGGGAAAGGAAATGGGATTAACTTGCAAATTGAAAGGTGAATCAACAAATCCTTGATCTACAATTCCCTTTTTTGCGGGTGGATTGAGTTTGATGATTTGAAAATGGAATTATGATGAAATGCAATGATGCAACTAGCTAATTATAAAAATGTATTAGTCTGATATGAATACAGATAATCTAAAAACTAATAACCAAATTTAATGACTGGATATGAATAAAGTAGATATGTGTGCACCTGTGTTTCAAGTTTGAGCCTAATTTGAGTGGACAAGGGTGCCTAGGGCACCCTAGACTAGAGATCTAAAATTAAAATCTGCTTTCATAGTCCTTAGGTCCCTGGTCCATGGCTTCTTCCTTTTGGGTCTTATTGTCAGATCTTCGTCACTCATCATATAATTTAATCTTTATTTAGCAATTCTCACATGTCTACATATATGAGGTTAATCTATAGTGAAAATATTTTTTTCTATATTCCTCTTGATCTTCAAATTAAAATTTATAACATGACATTTGAAATAATAATATGTTCAATCATAGTAAAATTAGTAATTTTATAGTTTCTAAATTTTTTATTTATTCTAGGTCATAATTATTTATTAGAGACATTTTTCTATCAAAGCAATCATCTATAATATAATAATAGTGGGTGGGTTGATCAATTTTATGAATTCTAAATTGGTTTAGTATAGTCTAGACAATTTAAGTATTTAAAACATTTCTCTTACATACAACAATATTAGAGGAAATGGTGCTAGAAAATGACTACCTAACCTAGTTCCTACAAAGAGAGGACAAGATTACATGATGTTCCTTTGCTCCCTCAAAAGGTTGCTCCCTCAAAAGGAGAATCAAGAACTTATGGGCAAGAACATATGGGGAAGGTTTGAAAATAGGATATATATACATATATATAGTGTTATCCATGTATAAAGAAGTTCTTGAGGTAGTTAGAGATCCAGTAGGTAAATTTACTAAGTCTTAATGTATTTTTTTTCTTGATATAGAGATATTAAGTAGTAGAGGTCATAGGTTGAGTAAATATTGGTGATGGATAGATGGATAGGTTTATATTTTGTGGCCAAGTAGTATTTGGAGGATGTAGTGGATAGAGGCATTTTAGATGGGTATGAAGCAAGGGTAGGATTGAAACTAGGATCAATTTTAGGGATTTGATATACATATATATAGTGTTATCCATGTATAAAGAAGTTCTTGAGATAGTTAGAGATCCAATAGGTAAATTTAGTAAGTCTTAATGTATTTTTTGTCTTGATATAGAGATATTAAGTAGTAGAGGTCATAGGTTGAGTAAAGATTGGTGTTGGATAGATGGATAGGTTTATAGTCTGTGGCCAAGTAGTATTTGGAAGATGTAGTGGATAGAGGCATTTTAGATGGGTATGAAGCAAGGGTAGGATTGAAACTAGGATCAATTTTAGGGATTTGATCTATCTAAGGGTTGAAACCTTGAATTTTATATTTTCTAGGGTTTTAGATTTATTGTTTAAGGTTTTAGATTTATTATTTATGATTTGAGATTTATTATTTAGGGTTTACACATGGTACATACTAGTTCAAATGGCATACATTCATTTTCCTAATAAAGGTTTCATTTATAAACATTAAATATAAACCCTAAAATATATTTATCATAAAACTTAAACCCTAAAGACAAAAATATATATTAAAAGGTTAAAACACCTACTTGGAGGCCTTCAAGAGGTGTGAGGTTGGTAGGAGTTGACAAGAGGTGGCCAAGTGGGTACCTATTCTTGGTTTCTATCAACCTCTTACAACTACTAGAAAAAATGAGCTTGCAAAGATTTAAAAATATATGCTTTTACAAAATAGGTACACATTTACATTGGGATCCTAGATCATAAAAGTTACTAGTTTTGTTTTAAGGGTAAAAGCAAGAAGTTGGGTCCACAAAGAGGGGAAGTTTTAGCCCAAAAAAAATCTCATAGAAAAGATGTATGTGTTATTAAAAAAATATGTATGCATTATGCTTCAGGTACCCGAACCTAGAAAAATATGTTATATAATGTGTGTGTGTTATATATAGTGTGTGCGCGTTATATATAGTACGTGTGTGTTATATATAGTGTGTGCACGTTATATATATTGTGTGCGTGTTATATATAATGTGTGCGCATTATATAATGCGTGCGCGCCATTTATTTAAAAAATTAAATACCTTTCAGAAACACGTACATGTTTTAAAACTCATATGCATTTTGTAATGCAAAATGTGTATGCATTTCTAAAAAGTATTTATTTTTTAAAATAATCAAGAAAATAAAGAACACATATGCATTTTGTAACCCGTATGCGTGTTTAAAAACATGTACACATTTTTAAAATTTTGAATTTCCAACCCACATGTTGCCTCAGTTTTAGGCTTGAGAAAGGCTTGACAACCCAACCCTTAGCCTTTGACCTGCAACTAACAAACTAAGGCAGATTGAAGAAGAATGTCCAACTTTCACAATATGGCTGATGAACTTTTTTTTGAATCAACCTATAAAATTAAAACCCATTAGAGAACATGATGTCTAGTTTCCAAATATATAATTTTTATTAATATTGCATTATATATATATTTTTAATTAATTTCTAAGCAAACTAGTCCATCAATTTGAAATATCAAGCTTTTTTTATTTTCTAATAATTTTTTTATGGTTAAGTTTCTTGTAAAAAAAAATTATATGGCATCAATCTTCAAATAATTCTCTACACAATGAAAAAAAAGATTCAAAATTTTTTTAGTTTAGGTCCAATTATGATGTTCGTACACGTTGATTTTCAAAAACAACAATTAAGGCCAATAAAAATTCATTAAAAAAATTACAAAAAAAAATTCTCATCAATCTTCATGTTGTTAGCTCTCTTTTCCCAAAAGAAATTAGCAAAATAATTTTTTTTGGGTCAAAAAGTGGTGTCTGTACACATGCATGGTATGGTAAAAAAATGACTTTTAAAAAGTGGTTTTTATATATCTCTATCAAAATTTAATTTATATCATCTAGGTATTTGAATAAATTACATATTTGGAAACTAGATTCAAAATGTTAAATTTCATATTACTGACTTTGTTTAAAATTCATTGTGTAAGTGCCTCAAATTTTTAGTCCAAGTGTGACAAATTCTGAAAAATAGCAAAAACACTTCCACTTTTTGAACTTTTTGTGGACCCAACTTCTTGCAGCAACCCATAAGGTTACAATATCTGATACTAAATAAGTATCTATTTTTTCAAAAATAGGTACCTATTCCTATTAATATTTTTTCTTCACCCGACACTTGCCCCATGTGTGGACCAAACTCTGTTTTACCCACATTCCACTTTAATCTACTTTTAGTGATAACAAAGACGATGATTTCACTAAATGGGTGAGAGAGTGACATAGGCACTTAAAATTTTGGCATAAATGTAGTTACTCAACTATATTTATTGAAGTTACATATTATATAAGACTTCATCATATTTTTTCCAATGTCCATTAGTTAGAAGCTTGCATTCAAAAAGAGTTTTTTTTTAATTATTTTCATTATGTAAGAGTGGATTCCTTCAATAACATTGAAAACTAGATATCTCCTATTATGACTTTGAATTTAAATAGATACTAAAATATTCTCCATATATATTGCCCACATCCCAATGAAACTGGATAAAAAATTATCTTAAATGATCAAAGAAGAAAATAATTTGAGAAATAGCTTCAACCATAGAATATAAACTCTTGAAAACCAATATAGATTAGGTTTTCCCACTTACAATATTTAGAATGCACTTTAGATTCCCAAGGACCATGTAAAAACAAAAAAATTAATATCTAGGAATTTTTTGCTGGGAACTTCACTTCTAAAATTTTTATAATCTAGACACATATGATCATTTATCTAGTCTTTGTGGTTAAATCATTTTTATTCATGAAACCTAATAAAAAAAATTAGCACCTTTATGAACTATTTGTATTAAAAATATAAGTATTTGTCTCCAATTCGTTTTCCTTATTTCTATAAATAATCTATATGTTTATCCCTAAAAGTTATTATAAACAATTTATAAATTTTAAACTAGAAAAGAAAATCAATTAAAAGAATTTAAATTGAAATAGAAAATTTGAAAAATAAAATATATTTCTTAAATATATTTTCACCTAACATAAATGATCAAATATATTTAAAACAAAGGGGTCTAAAATTTGAGGTATTAATTTTAATGGTTGAAAACTAAATATCTAGTCGAGGAAAACTAAATTGTAGGAAAATAGTATTAGCTTCAAAATTTATTGAAAGGTAAAAACAACAATAAAAATAAAATCATTTTAAGCATAGGTAAATAATGACATCAAAAAATGTAAGTGAAGTCAACAGAAATTTTATATATAGAATCCTTAGAGACTCTTTGCAAATCTCTAGATATTGCAACAAATGATTTGAATCTCTCGCATTATACTTAACAATAGTAAATGTAATAATAAATTATTTTTCTATTCCTATTACCTTTTCTAAGGTGATTGTCATATATATTTCATTTTAATTTTTTACCATATAAATGTTATAAATAAATTTAGAAATAAAGTATTTGCTAACTATTTAAAATTATATTTTACATATTTTCTATTGAAGAATCTCAAACTTTATCATTTTATATATTATTTTTATTCATATACTTAAAAGAAGAGAATAGTAACTCATCTTCAATTATAGTATCATATATCTATTAGTTGAAGGGTTAATAAATGCTAATTCTTAATGTAATAATAAAAATAAATTTTATTAAAGTAATAGAATTTTTAATTAATTAAATTTGGGAATCATAAAAAAATTTCACTAAATCTTCAATATTCTAACTTTTACATCTTGTGGTAATAATAATTTATTCTAGAAATCACCACTTGAGACATTTTCCAATCCAATGAAACTTTTGTCTCTTGTGCAAGTAGTTCTACAGTTCACGGACTAGGTTGTCCTACTCCCACAAAAATTTTCCTCGGCTACACACATAATGTTTTGAGGGTGTACATAAAGATGAGGATGGGAAGATATTTATTATGCTTGGAAGTCATTGAGGTTAGGTGAAGGCAGGACTCTAAGATACTTTGGAGGAGACATTACTGGTTATGTCAAATGTGGATGTGGTTGATAGAAATGTCTCAAGGTTTTATATCAAATTTATGTAATCATTTAGCTATTCAATATGAGAACACAAGTCTTAGATTAAAACTTTTTGAACTGATAATTAAGGATTGATGGGAATCCATTATGTAAATTTTCTAGAGGTACGATACCAACTTCATCTCTTATGATGTTGGGGTCTTGCACTTAGCACTTTCCTTGATCATTTGTAGACTTGTTCAACACCATTAATATTTATCAGTAGACCAATGGCATTGACAATATACTATTTTTAATGATTCAAAGTGGTTTTTGATTGATAAGTTAGGTAGTCTTTAAGAATAGTTGTAAATGACAAGTTAAATAGGGGGTAGATTTGAATTTGAAATCATTCTTGGGTATGTGCAGGATCATCATAGAAAAAATAGGCCCTTAAGTGGCAAAAAATTTAGAAAAATCAGAGTTACACAACTTGAAGTAAAAATTTGAATAAGTTATTTGAATTAATTCAAAAATAAGTAAGAATAGAATTTGTAAAAAATTGAATGTAGTTTCTAAACTACTAGGTTTTTTCAAAAGAAAAAAAAATCTATTTGGTGAAAATTTGAAATTTCAATGCAATTGTACTTAAATTTTAGGGAAAAAATAAGAAGTAGGTGTCGGTCTGACCACCCTAACCACAATAAAATGATAATATTTTTTTATAATATTTTAGATATAAGTAGAGGACTCATGCCTCAATGTGATGCATATTTTTTTGTAATTTTCTTCCAAGTAAATAATTAATTATGAATTTTTTATTACAAATTTTCTAAAAAATATAACAACACGTATGTCTAACCACCTTAACTTGGTCAAAACTTCATGAAATTCATTTTTTGTTTTTTTAATCTTATAGTATGTGAAGCATAGAATGTGATGCATGTTTTGGATTCAAAAAAATGTGATACTAGTTGAAAGCTATAGATTTTTTTTCAATCAGCCTATCAATCAGGACTTTAGTCGTAATTTGAATAGAAAATAAATAATAATTATTTATTAAATTCAAAATAAAGCATAATTTATATTAGTGGAAATATGAGAATCTCCTTTAAAAAGCCTTTTTGTTTCATCAATTTCGGGAAAAAAATAGTCGTCAACCACATACCCATCATATTGCCACTTTTTGGCCCATCATGATCCTGCACATACCCTCTTTTTAAATGAATTTAAGTGTCTATTATCATTTACAAAATAAATTTATACATATTCATAGAAAAAAGGTGGGTGAAAAAGGTCACACCCATAGATTCCTTATGGTTCTAAGGCTTAGAGCATAAAAAACATATAAACTTAAACAAGTTGTTAGGTGGCTAGAGAAATAACAAAGGGTGGGCTTAGAGGAGGACCCCAATCATCTAGTTTTCCCCACACATCAATGGAGTCTAGGGTGTTGGTGGAGTGTTCCAGACATCATTATATGTATCTCTTTTTTCTTCTTCATCTTCACAAGGAAGAAAAATAGCAAGAGCTAGTTGAGAAAACTTTAGAATTAGACCAACTCAAATAACAACTAATAGGCCACCCAAAAGTTAATCAATAGAACAATTGGAAAAAATAATCAAATTTATATCTTTCCAAATGCTAAAGATAATTTCCACCATGAAAGTATGCTAATTCTAGTTGTTTTTATGAGGGATGAGGTCATTACCCTCAAAGAATCACATTCCATGAAAATGGGTATGGTTTGAAGGGTTTGAAAAAATCATGTACCCAAGTTCAAGCATTTTGATCCCTAGGACAAAACAAAAATAGGTACCTGAAAGACTCTGGCTACACACAAAATGGGCAATGAGGACCAAAACCCCCCAAATGGAATAAACTGGAGCCAATGAGAAGCATTTGAAAAATAATACACCAAATAAAATGAGCCAATTTGGGCTCCAAAACAAGTGACCAAATTATGTGAAAATGTGTTGTCAAATAGCGATTGATGATTGCAAATGCCACCATTGATTCAAAGTGGGAATCATGGGAAACTAGGGAGAGAGCTAAAAATATCCTTGCAATGGTTTGTAATTTTGGAATGTTCTATTTGGACAACACTTCCAATATTTCCACCAAGGACTGCAAGAATTGATATTAATTTTGTAAATCATATCCATTGCAAGCTGGACAATACTAGTTTACACTTTCTTGAAGATCCTGATTTTTGTTGAAATCACATATTTTTAGAAAATATAATGATTTAAGCCCTCAAAATTTCCATTGAAAGGGTTTCAATTGAAGAGTTTTTGATCAAACAACCTTAGATCAAACCCCCTTGGATAGAACCCCGCTAGTTTTAAACCATACCTATAATGGAGTCTCCTTTACACCCATCAAAATGCTGATAAAAAGCCACTTTTGATTTATCTTTTGGGGGATCAAATGAATTCATTTTTTTATTTTTATTTTGTGAGTATGTAGTCCTTCTTATAAGCTTCCCAAAAAGTATAATTTTAAATAAATTTAATTTGATTATTATATTTAATTTTTATTTCTTGTGAATGTAGGTTTTTCACCGAAATTCAAGCTCTCTATTCTGTACATGTGGAAAACTAGCAGATTATCAAAAAAAATTTGAAAAATATCAGTGTACTAGATATTTAAGTCCTTGATCCAACAAAAAAAGTTGAATTTTCATACATACAAAAAAAATTATGTTGTATACGGTCTACCTATATTTGAATTGTAATTAGTTTGACTTTGAAACTTGATTAAGGAAAAAATATTCAATAAAAAACCATGAAACCAAATGAAAGCTCTAGATATTGTAGTTATAAATCTAAATTTTAAAAATTAGAATTTTATCCTTCATGGAAAAAAAGTTATGTTGTATACAATGAGAATCACTCCTTGAAAATGGTCTTTACAGAAAAAAAAAAAAAAACCCCTAGTTTTTGAAGGGATAGAAAAAGAAGTGCAATATGATTCCAAAAATTTTAAAAAATATATATTTAGAATCTATAGACAAAATTTCACAAATCACTAGTTTTCATCATCTTCAAATTCCTCAAGGTTTAGCCGCTATAGGTGCCCGAAAGTGAAGATTTAGTTAGAAAAAATTAGTTCAATGTCCAGTTTGGCCAAAAATTGTAAACCAATAATGTTTCATGATCAAAACTATCATCATAACTATATCAAAATGTTTCATGATCAAAACTATCATCATAACTATATCAAAAGTTTCATGATCCTGATTAGAAAGGTAAAACTTGGCTTTAGCTTGATGGTCAAAAGATCCTATAGATTTCTAATTCATTTCATGAAATCTCAATGCACAAACCCACAACAACCTTGCCAAAGGGTGATCAGGATCATACAAATGGGATACTACTATCTATATTATGTTAATTAAAGGAATTCCCATTATGAAATCTAAAACCATCATTGAGAATTCAACACTGCATGGCTTCCCAAGCTCTCCAAATATTTTTTCACAAAATTCCCTTGATTTGGATTGATTTTTTCATGTATTGAGAAGGTTTTGAATCCCAATCCCCTTCCAATCTCAAATACGAATTTTCCAAGCTTCGTCATCATGAAGGGCACAAATGATCTGGTGGAACCCCTAAAAAATTTTGTGTTCCAATGATATTTCATGCATATTTGGCTATCTTTTCTAGTCTGGGATGCGTCATGTGGTTTAGGGTTTTGGTTTTGCATTTATCTGGGGTTTTGTTTGTGCCCTAAACCCCTTATAAAAATTCTAAGTGTTAAAAACCTTGCATAAGTCTAATTTGCAGTTGACCTATGCTAGCCAGTTCTCGATTCCTCAAGTTATAACTAAGATTGTCATTTGCTTACTAGCCCCTATTACCTAGTGTACCGGTCGTTACCCATTGGATTATATTAAAACATATCAAAAGAAATGGGTCTAAAAATATTTAAATATTTACCATTTATCCTAAGTCCGAGTTTATAATAATGCCTAAAGTCTTTTTCCTTGTCGACCTAGCAAATGGCCCCTTTTTAGTCATTACTTAGAGCACATGTCTATTAAAGTGCTTATGAAATGGTCATTGGGTCCCACTAGAAATACATCCTATTGGTTCTGGGCCACCAACCCATGGGAATAAAATAATTTGATAAAAGAACTAGCCGAGTAGTGGGTAGGTGACACCTATCCATCCTTGTGGTGGGTCCTACCAACTCTTCAAAGCATCGGTATGAAAGGTTATCGAATCGACGGCTCAGATGCAATCTTATAGTTTGATCCCGACCGTTCCTTGCCAGCCCACAAGGGACCCAGTGTTAGATCTCATCTCTCGGAGGGATGATGGGAAAGCACCATGTGGCACCACCACCATCATCCTCAGGACTATAGAAAGCATTGAAATATTTAGTGAAATACTTTGAGCAACTATGGTAGTGTTAAAAGGTGTGCTACTAAAGAGATATAAGTGCATGTGCAAACTTGCTCCACAACATGTTTTAATCTCGACCATTCATCATAAATGAATGTTAACTATCTGAGCACTAGGCTTGGAGATTAAAGGACACACATATTAAGGGTTGTTGGGTTGATATGGTTCATGGCCCACTAGCCTACAACCATTGATCTAAACCATGTAGATTCTAGAGGGATAGCAGGTGGCTACCATGTGGTTTCTCTCACGGCTTGTAAAACACGGTGGGGCTATAAATCCAATGAAAAGGATGCCTACATGGAAGAGATTAGGCCTAGTGGATGTTGAGTAAATGAAAATAAAAAAAATTCAAACTATTTTGACCACATCTTGGCTACACATTAATCCACATCATGATGAGATTTACGATGGAAATTCAAAGTCACTAAAAAGGACATCATGGATCCATTCTGGTTCACGCGATTGAGTAGTAATGGAAAAGTTGATGTTTTTTTATTGAATCAAGAGGTTTATTTGCCATAAAAGCTTGATTTAAAGCTTTTTTGTTGATTACAAAGCATTTGACATCCTCAAAAATTAGGGTTTTCCATGATACAAACCAGTAGGTAAAATTCACACTTTTAGAGCTAGAAATTACTAAGGTTTTCATTCAATTGCAATTGTTGTCATTTGATTTCTAGTTAGGGATTCTTTAAGGTTTGACGTTCATCTAGATTGTTGTAAATTTGTGATTTTATCCACTCTTTCCATCAATTCTTCACTTGAAATCTTAAATCCCTAGTCTAAACTAGTGAAGCCCTAGGTCAAATTACTGATTAGATATGGCACCGAAGGTCCAATTACCTGGTTCTAAACCAAAGGTAAGACCCTTGGTCTAATACTTGCTTGACCAATTTCCACCCTCAACAACTAAGAAGTGGTTAGGGAAACCCATGTTTCATAGCCCTGGGGTTACAAATGTTGTATATAAACAATGTACCACTAAGGATGCTACACTACCATACACTGGGTGGACACTTTTCCAAGGATGGTTTGGTAACAGGAATGCCCAAATTCCAATTTGCAACTGGGCTAGAGGTTGGATATGGCTAAATTGGTTTTCCCAAACATGAATTTGGACATTGACCTTGTCAAGGTTGTTAATTATGACCCTATTGTTAGGGTAGTCAAAACCCATTTTGGGCAGGAGATGGTTTGGGTTACAAAAGATGAAATTGTACAAGTCTTCAAATTGAACAAATGGAGCAATGACATGGTACACATTGATGACAAGAAACTAAGGGAAGAGTGTGAGAAAGTGAGACCTACATTCAAAGTCTCAGTGCTAGCTCACTTCTTGGCATCAATAGGAAAGGGAAAAGGTAGAATTGTATTGGGACCATCTAATAAGAAACCTTTTCCTATCAGTTATTTTTTCATCTATTTCCGGAAGACATTTTGCTCCTTATATCAGATTCTAAGGTTTGATCCATCTTCAAACATTCCAATTGCATTAATGTATATGGCTACCAATATTCAACATCCCAACATCAACACCTTGTATGATATTTCTACTTGTTATCTAGAAGAGATACATAAGGGTTTAGTAGCATTAAAGAATGGAAAATATGCAGTCGAGTTCTACTGGTATTCTTTATTTATGCATATGTTCCTATACAAGGGTGCAAAATTCTTTAGTAGTGATATGGAGCTGAAAAAAGTGGTGGATGGTAAAGAGATGCCATTTCAATCATGAACTCCATTGTTAGATAGGCATGAGAAGAAAACCAGTTTTGTCATTTACAAAAACATATTTACCTCCAAGTTGAAAAGAACTCTAATTTTAGATATGCCAAGGATCCCAATTGAGCTACATGGTTTCTTAAGACTAGCGGAGAGGAGGCTTGATTTGAAAATAAATCACAATTGGGTAGATGTAATCCCTTATCAGGATTGCATAGTTATTGGGATATATGGAACAAGAAAAACACCCCATATACTCCCCAAGGATGTACCACTGAGGATTGGCTTCCTTGAAGTCATGTGGCAGCCAAGTTTTGTTGAAGATATTTACTTATTTGAGAAGAGAAAGGGAATGTTCTTCCCTACCTACATGGTGTTCTCAGATTTTGTCATGGTAACCGATGGATGGAATAAAACCATTTTTCTTCATCTCAGGCCTTATGGGATAAAAATTCGAGCATACAAGAGCTATGATCTAGAGGGTTTCATGGTTTGGTTGTTGGAAAGGATAAGAGGAGGGAAGTATGGTCATAATTTTTCTTTCCCTGATGACACTATCAAAAATGTTAAATTTGATCTTCAAACTCAAGAAGACAAGATGAGAAAATGAATTTTTTTTAGAATTTAGAGAAAGGAAAAAAGGGTGAAAGATCCTCAACTTAAAGCTTTGTTTGATATTGATAATGTAATTTTGAAGGTGGAGACAGTTATGCAAAATTTTGATGAAATTATTGCAACTTTAAAAGAGGAAAGAGTGGAGAAATACAAGGGTAAAGTTGTGGTCATTAAGGAACATGATAAGGGGAAATCCCCCATGAAAAAATAAATACCATATTATCAGCCTCCCAAGAAGGTGCACATTTATGCAAGGAAAAAAAGTGTTGTGAAGAAACAGTTGACCATTACCACTCCTACACAATCATAGGAGTCAAGGGCACCTTCTCCCTAGCAATAACTACCATCATTATTACCACCACATTCTTCCACCCTTGAAATAATTGAGTTGGATTCCCCTCCTAGAGGACCATCTCCTCCCAAGGAGCCACCAATAAAAAAGAAAAGGGTTGAGCTAGTTGGCCTTATTGATTACCCTGTTGATGAGTTAGATGAAGAAATTGTTGTCAAAAAGATGAAATAAGGCAAGGTATTCCATCCCCTCAAAGAGACATAGTGCTAAAAATTTTGAGTATCAAACTAAGCAAGGCATATTTTAGTGGGATAAATAATACTAAGGATGTTAGAGTTAAATCTTGTGAGAGTTTCATGGATGATGATTCATTCATGAAATCACAAGCATTTCAAGAATATGTGTGGAGGGAAATGAAAGATGAGTATGTGATGAATGTAAAATTGAAGGCAAGCAAGAGCCCTAAATTTCCACAAATAGTTATAGAGGATAAAGTCTAAAATGAGATGAGAACCAAGTATTTGGACATCATTGTAGCTAAAGGTAGGGAACTTGTCAAAAAGAGTGGTGTATTTCTTTTACCAAAATGGGATTTGGCATCAACTATTGTATTTGACACTATCAAAAGACATGATGCTCCCATCTTCAGCACAAAAGAAGAAGTTACTTTGGCCTTATAAGGATCAGCCTTCAACTCCCAATGGGACACACTAGCTATTTGGGCTTTAGCTCTAAACACAAAGAAACTAGAAGTTGCAGAACCAACTACTAGAGTTAGAGGAGGGCTAATCATAAATAAGAGTATCAGATACATTAGCCATTGACACAGATACTCTGAGTGTTAATGTAGATGAACTTTCCAAAGCCATAATTGATATCTTGATTGAAGAGAGGGACAAGTTTCGAACACAATACAATGATATAGTGGTTGAATACAATGTGGGCCAATAGAAGATTACAAAAATGCAATTGCAAATTTCCTTATGGAAGGAAAGATTCCAGCCAATGCAACTAGGGTCATCACAGGCTAGGATTTTTCCTCCACCATCTCCACAAGATCAAACTCCACCTTTTCTAATTCTTTCACCACCTCCAATCCCCATTGAGGTTATGCCTCCTAGTTCTGAGGATGTGCCCATTGCACCATTGGCTCTAGATATATCATATGCACCTCCAATTGAGGAGATCATCAAGGAGGAATTAATGGAAAAGCTCAAAAGTTATGAGGAGAGATGCCAATGGTTTGATGAGATAATTCATGTAAGTAATCTAAAGATTGTGGCAGTGGTATTGGAGACCTTAAATAAAGGGATTGAGAGGAGATTGGTTAGCATTAAATCAAACTATTCTTGCATGTTTAATGCAATAAGGAACTTTGATAGGGATAGAGAGATTGTCATCTCATTGATGAATAAATGGAACCCAAGAGCATAGGAATTGAGAGATATGGCCATTGGGTCAAATCATGATGAAAATAAACCTTCAAGCATTGTCCCAACCCTTAGGATTGTGAATGCAATCAAGGAATTCCAAGGGTTGATTGAACCATTGGAAATGAAAATCAGGGAATTAGTAAAGAGGTTTGATGAGTGGAGCTTCAGTCTACTTCTAGATATTTTACATGAAAATGGTGAAGTTAAACTTCTGTGAGAATGGATGGACCAAGAAAAATAAGGTGATAGCCACTCAAGATAAATTAATTTGTGATGGAGTAGATGTGGAGATGTTGAAAAATAGTATGGATAAGCTCACCCACATGGACATATTCCTCAAAGAGTTTGACAAGGAAGCTAATTAGGTAGTGATAAAGTACACTCCATACATAAAGAAGGAAGATGAAGTTATAAAATTTGATTGGCCATCAGAGGAAGAGTTTGAACTCTAGGAGAGAAAATATGTTGACATCCTGGATGAATAATATGTTGCTCTAGTGATTTGATGATTGAAATTTTAATCTTATGTATGCATCAATGGAGATTACACTAGGAGAAGTACAATACATGGCTTGGAGCTAGTACAGATTAGGCCTTAGATACATCAATGTTTAGATATTATGGGTGAAGCCACAATAATGGTTTACAATTTGATGGAGGAAGGAAAACTCATAGAAAACAAGCCCAAGGAAAAAATTTTGATTTTGGGGGTTCGAGAAAAACCAAAAAAATGTTTGGTCGAACCAAGGTTTGAGCAAACCAAATTAAATGAAAACCCCTTTTAGGAAGGGGGTTCGGCCGAACCTGGGTTTGGCCAAACCTGGGTTCGACCGAACCCCCCTTTTCCCTCATTCTTCCCCTCAGGCACTTTGAAAACCTAAATTTTTACACTTTGAAGCTCAGGTTGAGGATGAAAATGGAGGAGTCTTCACAAATCCAACTGGAATCAAGTAGTCATTGAAACGAGCTATCCAACGAATATAATTTTAATATGTTTTGGTTTTATTATGTATTTTTTTTTTAGTTTTATTAAACATATGTTTTTCATCGAAAATGAAGGTCTTTATTCTAAACATGTGGAAAAATAGCAGATTATAAAAAAAAATTGAAAATATGAGTGCACCAAATATTGAAGTCCTTGATCCAACAAAAAAAAAAGGATTTTGATATATACAAAAAATGTTATGCGTTACACGGTCATACTATGTTTGAATTATAATTAGTTTGACTTTGAAACTTGATTAAAGAAAAAATATTCAATAAAAAACTATCTAACCAAGTGGAAGCACTAGATATTGGAGTTACAAATCTAAAATCGAAAGAATTAGAATTTTATCCTTCATGGAAAAAAGGTTATGTGTTCTATAGTGTGTGTCACTTTTTAAAAAGTTATTTTCTAAAAAAAACCAATTTTCATGGGAAATGGAAAAAGAAGTGCAATCTTATTCCAAAATTTTGAAAAAAGTATTTTTAGAATCTATAGACAAAAAGTGACAAGACTCTAGTTTGCATCATCTTCAAATTCCTCATGGTTTAGCCACTATAGGTGCCCGAATGTGAAGATTTAGTTAAAAATAATAATTTCATTGTCTAATTTGTCCAAAAATTGTAAACCACTATTGTGGGATCACCCTTATATCTTCTCCAATTGAAAATTTATGAAATGGAATGCAAACGTGGAAATGATTTGGTGTATTCTTCTTTCTTTATTTTATGCATTTTCATCCTCAAGTTTTGGAGCACATGGAAAAGGGTGTATTGCTCATGGCAAGAATAATTTACACCAACTAAAGAGCCTTTTGGAAGGTAGGAGAATCTTCATCAACAAATGAGAAATTGTTTTTGTCTTATGTGAAAATCTTCCTCAAATTTGGGCAAATATAACTACCTTTGAGGGTATGTGCAGGATCATGGTGGGGCAAAAAGTGGCGATATGATGGGTATGTGTAGGTTATGTGGCTGATGACTTTTTTTTACCCAAAATTGATGAAACGAAAAGCATTTTTAAAGAAGATTCTCAAATTTCCACTAATATAAATTATGTTTTACTTTGAATTTAATAAATAATTATTATTCATTTTCTATTTGAATTACGACTAAAGTCTTGATTGATAGGCTGATTGAAAAACATCTATAGCTTTCAAATGGTATCACATTTTTTGAATTTGAAACATGCATCACATTCCATGCTTCACATACTATAGGATTAAAAAAAAAATGAATTTCATGAATTTTTGACCAAGTTAAGGTGGTCAGACATGCGAGCTTTAATATTTTTAAAAAAATTTAATAAAAAAATTCATAATTAATTATTTACTTGGAAAAAAATTACAAAAAAATATGCATCACATTGAGACACGAGTCTTCTTATATCTAAAATCTTATAAAAAAATATTATCATTTTGTTGTGGTTAAGGTGGTCAGACAGACACCTAATTCTTATTTTTTCCTTCAAATTTAAGTACTACTGCATTGAAATTTCAAATTTTCACCAAATAGATCTATTTTTTTAAATAAACCTAGTATTTCAAAAACTACATTCAATTTGCTACAGATTCTATTGTTACATATTTTTGAAATAATATAGATAACTTATTCAAATTTTTATGTCAAGTTTCCTAACTCTAATTTTTCTGAAGTTTTATCCACTAAGGGTTTATTTTTTCCATTATGATCCTGCACATACCTGTTGTGCAATTTTCGCACACACGCCCCACTAAAAGTAGGGACCCTCTTTTGCTCTAGCTTTTTATGCTTTTCCCCTTTGATTTTGTGGATTTGAATTGCCTTGGCATGAGCTTAAAATATTCATCTTGCTTTCCTAAGTGTTTTCCCCAAGTTACACTTTAAAAATCTTAAGTTCTGGGCAAAATCCGGGTTTTTGCTCTATTTCAGAATTTTCCACCCCATCCGAATTTTCCCGGAATTCACTCAAAGTCCGGTTCTATCTACTTTATGCCATGGTTCGAAGATTTTTGGTCTTCACGGAATTCCACCTGGACCAGATTTTTTCGGAATTCCTCCTAGACCGAATTTTTTCAAAATTTTGCCTCCCTGTCGGATTCCCAGATTTTGGGTTTGGTCTGTCATTTTTATGAATGTTGATGACCCAGTCATTTTTTTCTCTTGTTGATCGATGAGTATAGTGGTGCCTTACATTCTTATTATTGCATTTTCGAGTTCGACCCCATGAGTATGATTGTTTTTGTTTTGATTGATTCTCGATTGCCCTTGAGAGAATTTTGAGTCTAGATCCATCAATGAGTGATTTTGCATTTGAGCCTGGGTCCTCAAATTTGTGATATCTGATCAATTTGATTGAAATCGTTGGAGAATGTCAAAATTTTGGTTTCTCTTTAGTTTCAGGATTTTTTGGTGCTGGCAGATTTCCCTGGTTTTCCCTGTCCTCTACGTTTTCCCAAAAATCCGAAGTTTTGCCTGCTTCGCGGATTTCCCCTCCCTCCGGATTTTCTTGAAATTCCCATTGCCCCTTCATTTTTCAGATTTTTTCGAATGTTGTTTGTTTTCACAAGAATCCGCCTAGTCTGGATTTTCCCGAAAATCCAAGCTTCTAGCCTAGATTCTGCAGAGGGGTGAAAATCCTGAAATGTGTAGAAATTTTGCATTAATGATTTTTCGCGGGATTTCAATTTTTTTTTGGATTTATTTAAATATATTATGATGTTGGTTTTTGTTGAGTGCAGGCTGGGTTTAATTCGACTAAAGGAGGATTTAAGGCATTTATTAATTCACCTATGGCCGACCTGGAGAGTATTTTCCTCAAGATCATACCAGATAAATTAAGACAGAGATGAAGGGGCCAGTTAATGATCAATTGCATTGGGAATTGTGATTCAGATGCATTGGATTGAGTTACATTATAATTCCCAAGCTGACCTAGATGATTCCCATGCATTTAATGCATATCTTATCTTATTTCAAATTTCTCTTGGATGACATGTCTCGGTCTATTTTATTTTTGTAAAATCTATATTGGCCTGACATGTTTTGGGGGTTCTCTATAAATTGGGCACTTTGCCTCATTTGTAATATATAGGAGGAATTATTAGTAGAAGTCACTAGAGATAGTTCTTAGAATCAATTAGGGTAGTAAAGTAAGAATTAGAAGTAGAAGTTAGTTAATTTCTGAACAAGTGTTGTAACAGAACATTGGAATTGTTGTTGAAATCTGGTGATTCAATATAATTGCAGACATTGTGATTTTTTGGTGATCTCTTTTGTGTTGACTTATCTTGCATGGTTCTTATGATTCTATCTTTCAAATTTCTCAAGGTTATTAGATTTAGATTTAGATCTGATTCAATGATGTTCATGATTTAATGTTTGAAGTGTTGCAGCAATCCCTCGTCCATACTTTTTGCAGCTAGCTGATTGTTAGTTGCTTTACAAAGTTATCCTAGACTTTATATTCATTGTACTTAGTTCAATTATGGAGATTTATTCATTTCAATTGCAATTGGGTTGTCTTGGATGAAGTTTCATCATCTGTAAATCTTTAATACCTTAGAATATTGCACTATTTTTGTAAGATTGCAGATTTATCTTGGTCAAGTAGGAATTAGTTTATGAGGGATTGGTCCATTTCAAGTATTTCATCACTTGCATTGTAATCTTAGGAGTAGTTAAATTTAGATATCTCTTTGAAACCCTAACCTTTTGTTATTTATTTATTATTTGGATTAGATTTAGGATCAAAGTATCATCATATTGCTAGATATGATAAATTGGAGGTTCAGTCTTTGCTTGTAGTAAGGTCCCATTGTGATTACCAGCATTTTTATATTTATCACTGAGTTGTTTATGCATTGTCAAGACCTAACATTAGAGACCTTGGGGTTATCTCTTGAAGCTTGCTGATAGATATTTACCTTTCAAGAGAGATAAGATATTATATTTTGTCTCAGTTGTTGTTGTGCAGAAAACATCATCAATAGATTGGCGCTAGAAGGAGGGCCTAAATAAGCAAGCTGGATCAATTTTTGTCTGCCATCTCTCCTAAAAGATTCAGAAGAAGAACTGGATCTACTCCAAAGGAATTTCAAGAATTGAAAGACCCTACTAGGTCAATAGGACAAGCAGAAGGGAAGAATCATCATTCACCCAGCCATCTCCATCATCCCCACCTTCATCAAGTTCATATGAGTCTGAGTCTGAGGACATTCCCATTCAACAACCTTAGCCAGCCCTAAATCAACTATTACCACCTCCACCTCCACCAATGGCTTTCCTAGCTGATAACCCATCTCCCTTATCTTTCAACCATTACAATCCTATGCCTAAGAACCCTAAGCTTTTGTGCTTCAAGTTTCACATTAATGATCCCAAAAGAACTATAGAGAAGCATATTAGGATTTTTAAGACTATCCTTAGGGATAGGGGAATTAATCATGAGGATGTTGCATGCAGAATTTTCCCATATTCCCTTGGGGATGAGGCATTTTGTTGGTATAACCATCTTTCTGCTGGGTCTATTACTACTTGGCTGCAGCTAGAGATTGCATTTTTGCAAAAATTTCAGATCCCAATTAGTGCTAATGAGTTACTTTTGTAGTTTACTAGAATCAAGAGGGAGGAAAATGAACCAATAGTGGCTTTCAATAATAGATTTCATAAGGCTTATGCTAGGTTGCAACACCCTTATGTTGTAGACGATGCCTCTACCAGGGAGGTTTATTATGAAGCTTTGGATAGTTTAACATCTACTTTCATCAAATGGAAAGCAAACCCTCCTAGTAACTTATTTGAGGCTTATGTTGTGGCTGTTAAAGTAAGTACAGATTTGAGACAACACTTGTCTAGACCCTTGGCTAACCAAACACCTATGTTGAATCTAGTCCCTCAATCACCCTTGGTTTCACACCCAGGCCATCCCTGTCAAGCTGCATTCATGCCAAATTACCATCCAAATATGAACCATCCTACATACTTTCACCAACAAGCTAATATACCTAGTTATTTGTAGAGCTTTGAGATATTTAATCAACCCTTGAACCATGGATCATATATTGTTTATATGCAAAATTCAGCTGGTAATGTTCCTCCATCAAACAGTGCAAACAAGGAGAGGTTGGATGCACTCACAAAGCTAGTTGAGAAGTTGAACACTAAAGTCACCTACCTAAGGAACCAAAATAGTCAATCCCAGGCAGCCCAAAGGGAGATTTGGTTCAATTATGATCAAAGCAACAAGGATATGATGCAGGCTCAAGGGAAGAACTTTGACAGAGAAAAACATCTTGATAGAGATCATGAAGGGCAGCCACCACTTCAGAATAATGGAGGAGCCTTAACCTCTCTGGATCAGCCAAACAATTAGGAGAAATCTAGTGAAGTTTATCTGGAAAAAATGGCTTTGTCAGGATGGTGTAGGCTTCATAACACTAATCAACATTGTGAGTCAGACTGTCAAGAATTCCAAACTGTTGCATCTATTTTCCAACAGAAGGTTCAACATGCTACCAATAGTTCGAGTGGGTTGGAGATAGTACCATCTAATCCTTATGACATATCAGTTAGGGTGGTGAATCATGTCCCATTTCCAATAAGTGAAGACAATGAACCAAAAGAAGAACAAGATAAGGGTGTTGAAACAGGGTATGTATACGGTGGAGAATCTATAGCTAAACCTTTTGGAGGTAATGAGGAGAATGATAATGGCCCATTAGATGAAGAAGAGTATACAAATGAAGAGTTTCAAGAATTTCATCATGTGTCTACTCATTATTTCATAAATGGAGGACAATATGATGCTGATAAAGGAGGAAGTGTTGAAAATGGTAGGGATGAACTTGTGGTTGGCTCTGAAGACCACCGTTCTACCATGACTGCAAAGACAATAGGAGAGTGTGTGGTGGAAAAACTTAAGAAATTCAAAGTAAGTCTCTCTGCTCATTATTTGTTAAGGGATCCTACAATTAGGGTTGCAGTACTAAAGTCTCTTGAAAAAGATATGCTTTATGAACAAAAGGGTGCTTCAGGCCATGTTGATACAAATACTTTTAAGGATGTATTTATGTTTGAAACAAGCTTGGGAAATTATGCACTGACAGTTAACCCTCAAGGATGGGAGAATGAGGAAATCCTCATGTTACATGATATGCCTATTCATAAATCCAACAGTGTTGAAGTATCGGTAGAATCAACAGAAGAGGTGGATGATCAGGTATGGTTGTCTGATCATGTGCATCAAACTACAAATGGTGAGCTTCCAATAAGAAAATCTCAACATGCCATCAATGAACCAATTAACACAGAGTTTGAGGGTGACATGGCAGTAAAGGTTGAGGCGGCCTTGGAGGAGATTTCAATACAGGTACTTCAACGACCTGCTGATGAATGTCCTGCAAGATGTCAAGAGGAACTTGATGAAAGAGTTGATATTCTAAGAAGTCACAATCCAGAACTAGAACAAATTCCAATAGGAGAAGAATTCAGGGAGTCCCTTCACTCATCACATTCTATTTTTCCTCTTTCTGTTGATGAATTCAGTAAAGAAAATTCATAGATTTTGTGTATTAATGACAAGATAGCTGATGTGATTCATATTGATGTGCAAGAAAATCCAAATGGTGTTGAGAGTAACAATGTTGCAGCCATCACTAATGAGCTTGATCATCCTACTTTAGGTAAATATGTTCTTGGAGATCAGTCTGTGAGGCTTCCTGACAGACATCATGATGGGGAAGTTACTATGCATGATGAGGATTTTACATTTTCAACATTGATCCCTCATGAAGAAGTGCACACAGGTTAAAAGTTCCATGTTTATACTCCTGAATCTTGCCAGTCTGAATTTCACTTTCCATTACCTAGTGATGCCTCCAATTATGTTTTGCATGTTTCCAGCACAAGAGGATTGTTGTACCATCAGTGGAGACCTCCTGATGACATGGATATTAGCCCTTCACAAGTGCAGGATGATGAACACAACATTCCGTCTACAACAGTACAAAATCAGGTTGTTTCTTTCCTTACTATGAATTTTGAAGCTTATCAATTTGATTATGGAAATTTAGGAAAGACAACTTGCATATGGAGTAATCATGGTCCTAATGAGTCACCTCAGTTATTGATTACTCCTAATTATGAGGTTGAGTTTGAATGCTACATTTTTGAGGTTTATTTTGTTGAGTATAAAGATAAATTTGTATTTTTGAGGACTGTTACCATTACCTTGTTGCTTGCCCATGCATTGATGAACCGTATGGGTGTGGGTCTCAGTTCAACCTATCTAGTAATGAGTTGTTATGAGTCTTTTTGAACATACTGCTGATTTGAATAAATGAAGCTTGTTCTGCTTTTCTTTTGCTTTAGTCTATTTTGTTTTCTTTAGGATAGATTGCTTTAGAATTAGTTTTCTTTGGTTAGTTTAGGTTTTCTTTGGGTTTTGGTTTGGTTGTTGCTTTGTTTCTCTGGCTTGGGTTTTTTCTGCTTTCTGATTGGGGAAGTGTCATTCCTGCATGGCAAATATTCTTTTATCTAGAACTGTTTTGAGTAATCATGTATCTTGAATGGATGGTTAGATCTTGGTTATCATCATGCAGTCTAAATTTTTGATTTAAGGAGGATGGAACACTAGTTTGATTTGAATTTGAAGTATTCTAAAATCTTATATCTCTTATACATCTTAAAAAATATTGAGGTTGTAGTAGGACCCTTATGAGGTCATGGTAGGTGAAAAATCTTACTTTTGCTTCAGCGCCACTGTGGTTCTCAACACTAAGTGTGAACTTCATTGTTCGCAGGTTGAAATGAAAAAGTGAAAAGAAAAGAATATCAAAAGAAAAGAAAACTGAAATATTGAAACTCAAAAGAATGAATTCAACTTATCAGGGGTATTCAAGTATCTCTACCGGGGCTATGGATGCCTAACTGGCAGTAGAGCTATCCTTGAGAGGGCCATAGTGATAACCTCATTGAGGCTATGGATGCCTAACTGCCAGCAAGGCTCTATCTAGGTTGCTTTTGAAGTTAGAATCTTTACGTAGCCTGCTCTGACTAAACTTAGTTTCTGTAGTGGCTTAAGGAAGGAAATGAACTCATGTGCACACACTTGGATTTTTAGTTTATGAAAGGTTCAGTCAGCCTTTGGTTCTAATTTTCTTTCATCTTGCATTTTGATTTGTTTTTCTGATAGTGGGATTGAAACCAGAGATTCTAGGTTATTGATTCTTGTTCATCATCAAATGCTCTAGAGCATTTTCCCAGTAGAGTCGCCATTTGTTGTGCAATTTTTGCACACACGCCCCACTAAAAGTAGGGACCCTCTTTTGCTCTAGTTTTTGATGCTTTTCCCCTTCGATTTTGTGGATTTGAATTGCCTTGGCATGAGCTTAAAATATTCATCTTGCTTGCCTAAGTGTTTTCCCCAAGTTACACTTTGAAAATCTTAAGTTCTAGGTGAAATCCGGGTTTTTACTCTGTTTTAGGATTTTCCACCCCGTCCAGATTTTCCCAAAATTCACTCAAAGTCTGGCTCTGTCTACTTTATGCCATGGTTCAAATATTTCTGATCTTTGCGAAATTCTGCCTCGACCAGATTTTTCTAGAATTCCGCCTAGACCAGATTTTTCTAGAATTCCGCCTAGACCAGATTTTTCTGGAATTCCGTCTCCCTGCCGGATTCCTAGATTTTGGGTTTGGTCTGCCGTTTTTATGAATGTTGATGACCCAGTCATTTTTTTCTCTTGTTGATCGATGAGTATAGTGGTGCCTTGCATTCTTACTATTGCATTTTCAAGTTCAACCCTGTGAGTATGATTGTTTTCATTTTGATTGATTTTTGATTGCCCTTGAGTGAACTCTGAGTCTAGATCCATCAATGAGTGATTTTGCATTTGAGCCTAGGTCCTCAAATTTGTGATCTTCGATCAATTTTCTTGAAATCATTGGAGAATGTTGAAATCCGGGTTTCTCTTCAGTTTCAGGATTTTCCGGAGCTGGCAGATTTCCCCAGTTTTCCATGTCCTCTACGTTTTCCCAAAAATCCAGAGTTTTTCCTACTTTGCGGATTTCCCCTCCCTCTGGACTTTCCCAAAATTCCCATTGCCCCTTCATTTTCTGAATTTTTTTGAATGTTGTTTGTTTTTTCCATAATCCGCCTGGTCTGGATTTCACCGAAAATACCTTCTGGCCTGGATTCCGCAATGGGGTGAAAATCCTGAAATGTGTAGAAATTTTGCATTAACGATTTTTCGCAAGATTTTTATTTTTTCTTGGATTTATTTGAATATATTATTGATGTTAGTTTTTGCTGAGTGCAAACTAGGTTTAATTAGGTTAAAGGAGGATTTAAGGCATTTATTAATTCACCTATGGCTGATCTGGAGAGTATTTTCCTCAAGATTCCAGATAAATTAAGACAAGGATGAAGGGGCTAGTTAATGATCAATTTCATTGGGAATTGTGCTTCACATGCATTGGATTGAGTTACATTATAAATCCCAAGCCAACCTAGATGAGTCCCATGCATTTAATGCATATCTTATCTTATTTCAAATTTCTCTTGGCTGACCTGTCTCGGGCTATTTTATTTTTGTAAAATCTATATTGGCCCGACATGTTCTGGGGGTTCTTTATAAATTGGGCACTTTGCCTCATTTGTAATATTTTGGAGGAATTATTAGTAGAAGTCGTTGGAGATAGTTCTTAGAATCAATTAGGGTAGTAAAGTAAGAATTAGAAGTAGAGGTTAGTTAATTTATGAACAATTGTTGTAACAGAACATTGGAATTATTGTTGAAATATGGTGATTCAATACAATTGCAGACATTGTGATTTTCTAGTGATCTCTTTTATGTTGAATTATCTTGCATGGTTCTTATGATTCTATCTTTCAAATTTCTCAAGGTTATTAGATTTAGATTTAGATTTAGATTTGATTCAATGATGTTCATGATTTAATGTTTGAAGTGTTGCAGCAATCCCTGGTCCATACTTTTTGTAGCTAGTTGATTGTTAGTTTCTTTACAAAGTTAACCTAAACTTTATATTCATTGTGCTTAGTTCAATTGTGGATATTTATTCATTTCAATTACAATTGGGTTGTCTTGGATGAATTTTCATGATCTAAAAATATTTAATACCTTAGAAGATTGCACCGTTTCTATAAGATTGTAGATTTATCTTGGTCAAGCAGGAATTAGTTTATGAGGGATTGGTCCATTTCAAGTATTTCATCACTTGCATTGTAATCTTAGGAGTAGTTAAATTTAGATATCTCTTTGAAACCCTAACCTTTTGTTATTTCTTTATTATTTGGATTAGATTTAGGATCAAAGTATCATCATATTGCTAGATCTGATAAATTAGAGGTTCAGTCTTTGCTTGTAGTAAGGTCCCATTGTGATTACCAGCATTTTCACATTTATCACTGAGTTTTTTATGCATTGTCAAGACCTAACATTAGAGACCTTGGGGTTATCTCTTGAGGCTTGCTGATAGAGATTTACCTTTCAAGAGAGATAGGATATTATATTCTGTCTGAGTTTTTGTTGTGCAGAAAACATCATCAACAATACGTCCTTGAATGTAAATGTGAATGTCAAATGAAAACATGACATGTGTACAATTTTTCCCAAAGCTTGTTTTGCTCCCTTTTTCTTATAAAAGGGAATTCAAGGCCAATTGTACAAGGTTGTTAGTGGATTGATCTAAGATAAGTTTCATAACCAGGTCTAGATAATAGAAGATGAGTGTGTTCTAGGTTCTAAGAGTCTTTTGAAATTTGTAATGGTGAATGTGGTAATAGTATTGTCATGTATTTTGGAGTATAAATGGAAAAATATTCAAGGCCAATGTTCTCCATTGTGTGCTTTGCATAGATTATGAATACACAAGAATCAAAGATTACTTTTGTTCATCTTCTTGTCTTTCCTTGAATGTTTATTCATTGTTATTACGCTTGTTCAAATAATGAGTTAAATCTATATTAAAACATGAATGAAGGTTTATGTGAATGTATTCACTAATAACCAAGTATTGTTGGTTAAATTCCTAGTATTAATGGTGTAAGGAATCATTGATAGGCTTTGTTGTGATAGGAATAATTATGTTAGATGTTTTCAATTATGAGATGTAGATTTCTCCACCCTAGGATAAGGCACTGGTCATGTTATATTACAGTTTCTTAGATCTTTCATAGAAACTACATTCAAAATCAAATTTAATCTCCATTTTTTGTGTGAATGTATGTCGAGCTAAATTTAAAATATTTTCTCATGCTTAAATAAGATGTTGCCATGAAGATTAGCCAGATATGTAAGGTTTCTCATCTATTAAGTAATTTAAGGAGAATTATCCGTTAGAATTACAATGTATATGATAATTGGAACAAGAGTATTTGAAAATACATTATAGAGATCACCCTCTTGGGTTTTGCAAAGCCCAAAGTGTAGAGGGAAAGCCTAGCAAGCTTTCACCTATCCATTGGCCAATCCCTCAAGGTTATTGAAAATTGAATTTGGAAAATTCATAGATAACTAATAAGATAAAGTTTGGTTCATTAAAAATAGCCAACATGATCCATTTAGTTAAAAAAAACTAAACCCTTACACTAGATGGATAGAATCCCTAAACCTCCAAAACCTCGATATAGGTAGAAAATATCCTAATAAAACCTATCAAATCCCTTGTGATTCAATAAAGAATATCAACAAAAATCATGAAGAAGCTTGCTTAACTTCATGTAGGAGGCCTTAAAAGAGACCAAAGATGTGAAATGAAAAACATGAGTGGTCCCAAGAATTTTAGAACAAACCTAGAATTTCTCGATGATGGGTGAGTGTGGTGGAACCCCTAAAAATTCTTTGTGTTCCATCTTGGAATCTTGCAGTATTTAGTTAATCCCATGTCTCTTGGCTTAGGCTTTCATCTATTGTCATTACTTTAGGGTTCATGTTGCTAAAACCCTCTCTCAAAAAACCCCTATGTTCGATGCCTTCAACAATTGTTCTAATTCATCATTGACCCTTTGTCACCAGTTCCCGATCTTTTAAGACATCTTATGTCATCGATTCCATCCTATTATCAGCCCATAATCCCTAATGATCCTAATTATTCCCCTTTGCTTTATTACAAAAATTACCTTAATAGTAGCATGGGTTGATCTTTCCTCAAAATATATGTCGAGTTCTAGGTTGAGATATAATTTTTCTATCAGTTTCCTAAGTTTTTAGCCTTAATCCCTATGTCCCCATCTATTGTTTGCCTAGTGGTGGCCCCTTCTTAAGAACTAACACATTTGACATGTGCAAGTTTTATGGTTTTATGATAATCGTTTGATTGCTACAGGAAGATCCTATTGTTCCCTGTGCCCCCACTCTATTTTATTTTTCATTTAAAAATTCCAACGAGTTGGTGGGTGAGTGTCATGTGCCTTCTATAGTGGCGGGCCCAACGCTTTTGAGAGGTCAATAGGCAATATTTCAATGGAATCAATGATAGTTTTTTGGCGAGGTGGCTTCATCTAGTCCACTCCCCGCCACCCCGTTTGTTTTTTTTTTTACTTAAAATAATGCCATGGGCTAGTGGGCTGTGGACATCTATCCCTTTATCAAAGGGACCTGCCTAGATTTGGATGAAGCATAAACTTTATTGAGAAAAAATTGATGGTTGATAGTGGGTGATGCGGGTCAATCCTTACCACTCTGTATCATCTCATACAAGACCCATCCATGCCTTCCATTTCATAGCAAGGAAATAGGCATGCACCATGTGGAGCAATCTAAAGGGCAGAACTAACATTCCAAAGGGAAAATATTAAAGAAAAATCTTTCCATAAAGTATACAAGATGAAGTGTGTTCCATTGAAATGATTTCTTTGGTACATGTTTATGATATAATGAATTATTTTTATCTCAACCGTTAATTTTGTGATAGGTTTGTATGGGTGGGTTGACGTGTTGAGTTAAGGCAAGCACAAGTTGGTGAATTGAGATAAAATCATGGTTGCTCCTTGTCATCCTATTCTATGATTGAACTGGAAATCCTATATTTGATGTTTATGATTCTTAATGAAATTAAAGACAACCATATTCCCTTTGAGATTAACAACAATATCACATCATACCCTAAAGTGAACCTAGTATGGTTGACTATTGAAGCTTTGGGATTTAGCTAAGTCAACTTTTTCCTATAACATGGACACCTTAGGTTTCCCTAGTTCAATCTTTCAAGTAAAGATAGGTTCTTCACAATTTGCTTGTGAGGATTTTATCTGCACTTTTGTTGCAAGTGACATCATCATCAACACATAGCAAATAAATTTTAAGTGTCATTTTTATTATTTGAAGGTACAGATCTAAAAGACATGATCACAAACCATAGCATGATGGGCATGGTATGAAACATGACAATGATTTCACATCTAGGGGGACAGTTTGTAGATGATTGATAAAGGAAAAATATTTTAGTCTGCATGACTGTGATGTAATGGACAATCCAAATGACTATTACAATGAATGCTTGTGATCTCATCAAATTTATTTGTACTATTGGTAGATGTCAAGCAAAAGGAATCAAGAAAGTCTACAAAGTGTGTTACAATCAATATTCAAAGTGATAGAGGGTAGTCAAGCCTTCAAAGATCAATATTGTCTATAAAGCTCATAGGAAAACAATAGAAGATGATAGTTTATGGTGCTAACTGAAGGAGCTAATGAATTTGTATATCGAGTATGTGAGACAGGTAAACCTTTTACAAGTGAGGTGTTCATATATTATATTTTGGAAGTGGTTCAAATTTCAATAGTTCCAAAGGAATATATAGTGAGAATGCAGTGTGTAAATGACTATACAGAGCAATCAATAAATAAATATCAAAAGAGGGGTATCAAAAGTAACATTAGTAATTGAGAAGATTTAGGTGAGTGATGGTTATGTAAGATACTAATTCAAGGGTATGACAGTTCAAGCAAGATTGAGAGAAAATTTCATAAACATTAAAAGGCAGTGGAGTTGGTAGAGGCATTTTAGATAAAAATGGGTAAGAAAAATGAAAAGATATAGTTTCCTCTTAGCTTGGTCATTGCAAAAGGAACACACAAAAGTGGTAATGCAAACACTTTTTCTAAATGACTACTTATCACTGTTAGGTAGGGATAATAGACTACGATGGTTTCTTGCATGCATATAAGAAGTAGGCCTAGTGGATGTGAAGTCTTATCATTGATACATTTTAAATATGCACATGGCATACATACTCAAGGGACATGGGTAGTGACCTTCCAGAGGTCAGTTGCACAAATTTGGCATGAAGTGACAACAAATGCACATTAATTACTAGTCCCAAAAATTATTGGGGAGAGCATTCACAAGACCACATGACAGTGGTAGGTTTGTAAGAGCTCAAATGTAGAGGATGTAAAGGTAAGACTCAGTATGTACATGATCAAAACCCTCTGTAAATGCAAAGGAATTACACAACATTGTAAAAATAGAAGAAGGCGTTTGCTTTCAAATGATGTGAAGCTACAACCTTCCTGAAGAACAATAAAAAATTTGAAAACCCTTGAGTATGTAGGTCGATCATGATAAATCCATGAGTAGATTTGAGGACCATGAGTCATGGCCTATAGCAAGATGAAACTCTCATGGGTTTTGTGTAGAAAAAAATCCATTCTAAATGCTTTCTTTCAAGAAGAAACATATGCCATGTCATTATTCATGAGAAGACAAGAAATGCAATAGATAAAAGCAATGTTTCATTATTTTTCCATCACTACTAGAGCAAAGAAACACCACATTTTTCATGGGATATACTAGAATCAACATTTTCATGATAGAAAAGCTTACCAATGACCTCACAGTGCAAATAAATTTCCAAAATCCGCCATGAAATCCTTCACAAAATCTCCATGAAGACCCTTTATTGGTGGCTCAAAGTTTCCAGATGTTACGATGCAAAATGAAAATGCTTTGTGAATGTGTGGTGTGGTTTAGATTTAGGGTTTCTTTTGCCCTAAAATTTTGGCCAACAACTTAAGGCATTTTTCCCTTTCCTTTTTAAACTTTTGCAATATGATTATTTCCCCTTTGTATTCTTGCTAAATGTTTAGGAATGTCCCCTTTTAGCCTTATGCATTTTTGCTTTGTTTTAAAGCACAAATGTGTTATTATTTTATTTTGCATCCAATTTGAAATGTAAAAACATTATTTAAGTGATGTTATTATAAATCACTTATTTTAATGTTTTATTTATTGCAAAATAGTGTATGTGCCTTCAAGAATGGTCAAATGGGTGTGTTAAGCTTTTATATATATGCAAGCATATAGGAGGAAGTTGGAGGTGGTTATCCAACAAGTTCCAAGAATATAAGGGATAGTTTTGACCAATTTGAAGAACTTGGAGAGCATCTAGGAGTAGTTTTTGATGCTTTTATGGTGGGTAAGGTCAAATTTGACCTTTTTTACACTTGGGAGCCTTTTTGGAGGAGATTTAGGAGCTATATTCTTGGCTTTTTTGTTGTATATGACCAAGAAGGTTCTAGTTCTATTTTGGTAGATCTTGATGGAGGATGGATATAGTCACTTAATGACTCATTTGTACAGTTAGTTCTTACTTGTTCTTTTTTCTACTTTGTGACTTCTTTTGAGTCCTTAGAGGAAAAGACTGTGTTTTGTAGCTCATTTGACATGTATACTAGTGGATACCTTGGAAATCAATGAAGTATTTTTCCTTCTCAGTTTTTTTGTTCTACTATGTGTAAGTGTTTGATTGATGATATTACTTGTGAAGCTATCTATTTCCTTGTAGTTGTGTCTCAGTGTTAGCACCTCTTGCAGAAAAACATGTTTTCTGCAAGTTATAAGTTTTGTTAAAATGAAAATGCTTCTAGTTGTGAAAATATCTTTCCTTCTAAGAGTTTGGCATTAAAGCCTCCTTATGAAAAACTTATGTAGAAACATATGAGATTGAGTTGTGTAAGTCAAGCTTTATGATCTGATTGAACTATGCATGTAAGTTGTTTTATAGGTCCTAGTTAGTGTTTTGGTGCATCACCTTTTCATGTTTTCAATTTTTAGTTTATGTTTCCTTTTACCCTTTTCCTCTGCAAGTCATTAGAGTAGTTTAAGTGAGTAGCTTAGGAGCCAACCTTCTCTGGAGGTCCATTCCAAGTTTAGGTAACTCATTGCCTAGGAATGTTCCAAAGTTCTGCAACTTAGCAAGGGTGCAATTTTGGAGATAATAGGTATTAAAGGCTTCTAAGAACAAGGTTTTTATTCGATCTATGAACTGTGAGATCATTTGATAATTCTTGAGATTAAGAAGGTATCTCCTTTTCTCATCACCAAAAAAAATTTAGTGGATGAAGTCTCTTACAATTTAGCTTGAATGACACTGGCCACACTTTGAGGTACAAATTTTTCTATCCCCCCTTTCTATACCTAACTAGAAAATATAGTTGAGGTTGTCCTTGAGGTGATCAAATTCCCAAGAAGGCCTCCTAATGGGAAATACTATACTAGGTGTTTTTGATCACCCAAGATCACACAAAGCATAAGGGTAGAGCATACACCCAAATTAGTAATCCTTGGACCATGGTATTATGAAACATTAAATGAAGAACTGTGATATTTATTATAAGAATTAGGATATCATGGGGATTAAAAAAACAAGAAGTGAACAATGTCTAATATTGTATTTAGTCGAACCAGATGTGCAAATGAGTAAGCTTTGCATATATAGGAAAGGAAGAGGAAATCCACCTATAATATGGATTGAAAAGTACACCATGATGTATCATAAATGAGTAGAGAAGTTTCCTATAGGTGTCAACCTATGGATCACTAGGAATGTGCAAACCAACGGCCTATTTGACCAAGTCATTAAACTTGATGCCAAGTGTTGAGTGATCATTGAGGTGAGATGGAAATTCTTCCAACCTTAAAAGATATGTACATGAGGTTTACCAAACAACTTGGTAACTTCTAGAGGCCTAAAGGTTACACATTCAATTAGAAAATATGTCTAACCTCATCAACCTAAGTACACTTAAGTATAGTGAATACATAAATTATTCACTCTAACACCCCCTTTAAGTGATACTTGGAGAGATCACAAAAGTGCAAATAGATAGAAATGGGTATCATCTACTAGGCCATGTTAGGTACCCATTTACAAAGTTTATCATAAAGTGGAGTGAAGGAGAAAACCTAGTGGGAACAAAACTCCTATTTGAAAGATAAATTTAAGGATAAGACCTTATGAAAAGATGTCCCTTGATAATAGGATCGTGATGATGAAGAACTCCTGAAGTATGTAGAAGTTGTAGACTTTGTCGAATATGAATTGGAGTTTGATTGAATCAACAAACCTCCAAGAAATGTAGATCAAGATAAGAGATACAAACCACTGCATGAGTGAAAATACATTAACACTAGTCACCCATGAATACTAAAAGGAAATTAAACTTTGTAATGTTTAAAATATAGATAGTATTGTGACTAGGAGTTCTAGAATCTCATAAAATATGATCCACTGAAATAATCCCCATATGAGATCTCAAGATAGAAGGTTCCACCACTACTCAATTAAAAGAATTTTCTTCATTGAAAGAAGCACTAGCATAACACTATCACAATCCCCCTTAATGCTATGAGAAATAAGTAAACCAACTAAAATTGGGAATAACAGTTTGTAAGTAATTTAGACTCATAATTAAGTCCAAAAGATGTAAAAGAAACTAAAAAAGGGTGTGCATCAAGGCACACATGCACAAGGTGAGAATCATGAGGATCCAATGTTGTGATGTAAAATCAAAGAAACACATATCATGTGATGAGAATCTCAAGGATCCATAATTGTGATATGAAATCAAGGCTCTATAAAACCCTCCATTACACTTTATAATTTAGTGTGAGTACAAATCTCCCAAATTCCCTCCCTAAGGAACACACATTCAATTTTTATGAATTTATAATAGTGCATTTACAAACTTAATTTGTTGTTGATTTCTTACAAGTTTATGTCATATGGAAAATTAAGAATATATATTCCTTTCAAACCTCAATAAAAATATAAAAATAGAAAATTAAAACCCCCATTATTGTTTCTTTACCCCCTTAATTTGGCACTTTATAGGAGTGCTTGTAAATAGTTTGAATGTGGTATGAACTAAGAATTTATAATGGGAATGTAATTTTATGCATGTTGGATGTGTGGTGAAAAATCAAGCACTTTTGCAAAAAATGACACTTAATTCTAAGTTACCAAGAAAAATTTATGATGCTTTGAAGTTTTCACTTTTACAAAATTAACACACCTTCTTGCAAAACAAATTCATTTTTTGTCAAACAGATTTTTTAACTAAATATTAGAAGAAAAAAGAAATTGAGAGTATTGCTAAAAATGTATGTGACCAAGGGCTAATAAACAAGATTCCTTGCCCTTCCCCCTCCACTAGCAAACTGACATGACCAAATGTGCACAAAAAATTAGTGAAATTCAATGCCCCTCCAAAGAATGACACTCACCAAAGTAGATTCAATTCACATCCAAAGCACATTCAATGCCCTTCCAAAGAATGACGCTCGTCAAAGAAAATTCAACGCCCATCCCAAGCACATTTAATACCCCTCCAAAGAATGAAGGCATTGAGTGAATGATGGGTGTGGCTTCCAAATTCTAGTGACCTACAAATTTAACACAAAAATTCCAAACACAAAACCTACTAATTCACCAAACCTACAAATTCAATGGAAAATTCAACTAGTTAGCTCTTAGCCTACTTAATTGATTCTTATTAACACTACACTTAAGCTCACTTAGAGGACTTGTAGAGTTTTGTCTCACTTCATGTGATTGATGTTGGCAAATAATGTAATGTATTACATTGTGATGGAACCCCCAAAAAAAGATTACTTTCATTCCATTTTAAATCTTGCAAAAATTGGTTCAATCCCTTGTCCTGGGGCTTGGGGTTATGTTCCTCATCATTGTTTTAGGGTTTGTGTTGTCAAAACCCTTCCAAATTAACCATTAAGTCTAAAAGTCCTAATTGGCATTCTATTTTGTTGTTGACCTTCTGATGCAAGTTCCTAGTTTTCTAAGTTGTGGCTCGTGCTATCAAGTTCATTCTTTTACTAGCCCCTAAATCCTAATGATACCAGTCAGTGCCCGTGGTTGTTTTAAATTGTTGTCATTATTTTCTAGGGTTGAAATCCTTTATGAAAATTTACCTTGGTCTTTAAGATCAGGTTTTAAAATTTTCCTAGGGTCTTAATCCATATATGCATGTCCCTGACTGTCGTCTACCTAGTAATGGCCCTCTTTTAAAAACTAACATTTGCAGAATGTGCAAATTTTTGGCTATGTAATGACTGTTTGATCTTGGCAAGAAAATTGTGACTATTCCCCACATGCCCACTTTGTTTTGATTTTTCATTAAAATAATCAAACAGGCTAGTGGACGGTTGTCGTTTGTCATGTTCGGTGGTGGGTCCATCTCTTCGAAAGGGTCAACAAGCGGAGTTTTAAAGAAAATCGATGATCAATATCACAACATCTGTCTTCATCTGGGTCATTCCCCACCACCCTATTTGTTCTATGTATTGTAGTGAAGTAATCACATAGGCTAGCAAGCACAAGACACATTGCATCTATATTTGGTGGGCCCGATATCCTTTTGTGATTTGTGAGTAGAATCAAAAGGAGATATACAGTGATTTTTAAGTAACATGGTTTCATCTTAACCATTCCCTGCCCCCTCATCTGATTTTATTGTGTATTTTAAAAATGTCACGACATAGTAGGTAGATTGACACTTGTTGCTTCATGGAGGGACCTACCAGGCTTTGGAGATAGAAATTTCTTTATGAGGAAAGTGATCAACGGTTGATGGCGAGTGACATGGGTCAATCCTGACTACTCCCCGCCATCCCATGAGGGGCCCACTTATATCTCTTGTTTCTTAGTGGGTGAGTGGGTTGTTGCCGCACTAAACATCTTAAGGGCTCAAATGGACTTTAGTGGAGATAAACTATTGTTAAAATTTGGCCGAGATGGCATGAAGACTAACATGGCAACATATTAGAACTAATTTCTTCTGGCATGTGTTCAAGATTTAGGAAATAATTTTGATTACATCTGATAATTCTGTCATATGGTAGTACACACAGGAAGGTGAAATTGAAGTAAGGCACAATACAGGCTGATATTTGGAGATTAAATCATGATCGTTCCTTGTTTTCTTATTGTGATGAGTTGCAAGTGGATTAATTCCCATGGGAAAACGGGTAAACATGACACGAAATGCTTTATTTAATCTTAAGTATGTGACTAAATGTATAGAAAGAGTGGATGTCTATCCACTTGGGCTTTTCTAATTAGGAAAAGGAAGGGTGATCCCACAATACTGGTTTACAATTTTTAGCCAAAATGGACGTTGAACTGAATTTTTTAACTAAATATTCACTTTTGGGCACCTATAGCGGATAAACTGCGAGGAATTTGAAGATGATGCAAACTAGTGATCTGTGACATTTTTTCTGTAGATTCTAAATATATTTTTTTCAAAAAAAAAGAATCATATTGTACTTCTTTTTCCATCTCCTTCAAAAACTAGTTTTTAATAGTAAACAACATTTTTAAAGAGTGACATCACTGGCTAGCACATAAATTTTTTTCTATGAAGGATAAAATTCTATTTTTTTTAATTAAGATTCATAACTATGATATCTAGTGCATGGAATTAGTTTCATAGCATTTCATTGAATATTTATTTCTTAATTAATTTTCAAAGTTGAACCTTTTACAATTTAGACATGTTTCACTAGCTAAAGCATAACTTTTTTGTATGTATCAAAATTTCTTTTTTTGTTTTAATTGAGGACATCAATATTTAGTGCATTGATATTTTTACTTTATTTTTTTGATAATCTTCTATTTTCCCACATTTTCATAATAGAGAGCTTGATTTTTAGTGAAAAACCTATGTTTAATCAAACTAAAAAGTAAAATACATAATAAAACCAAAACATATTAAAATTGTATTTGATGGATGGCTCATTCTAAGGACTACCATAATCTAATTGGGTTTGTGAAGTCTCCTCCATTTTCATCCTCTACCCAAGCTTCGAAGGGAAAAATTTTACATAAATTTGGTGCAAGAGGGAGAGAAAGGCAAAAAAGAGGAGTTCGTATGAACCCTGGTTCAAGTGAACCCCCCATTTTATTCAACTTTCCATTATCTTCATTATAAAATAATGCCAAAAAAGTGGATCCCATCATTTAATAGGGTTCACTTGAACCAGGGTTCATTCGAACCCCTTTTGGGTCTATTTGAACACCCCAATTTGTGCGAACTCCTAAAAAAGCAAAAAAAAAATTCATAGGAGCATTTTTGCAATTTTCCTTCCTCACTAGAATTGTAAACTAGTATTGTGGGATCACCCAACATCAAGTGCATGCAATTATTTGTTTCATAATTAATTGCCCTGGTTCAAAAATCAAGCAGCTTATTGTTAGCTCCCTCACACAAGCTTTCCTCAAGTATTAATGGTTGGCACACTTACATTGCTCAATATAATGAGGACCAATAGCCTTATTTTCTTAATAGCTTGCTGAAAATTGACCTTAAGTTCATGAAAAGGTTGGAGAAGAGAGTTTATTTGGTAAAGGTTGCAAAGGTATTGTGATAAAATTTTCCCCAAGTAAGTAGATACCCATATCTACTTGTTTCAATTATAATTATATTAGTTTAAAGGTTTTAGAATCCTGGAGTGGGAGGGTTTATTATCTGCAATCTCTATATGATTTGATAAGAACTGTGGAGTCTTGACTTGTTTGTTCATCAAGAGGTTTTTTTAGCATAAACTTGTGAAGGTTTTTCTACAAATTAAGAGTCCTCCTATTCTCATCCTGATCATTGAGAAAATGAGTAAGTCAAATGAGTCTATCAAGTCAATCTGAATGTCTAGGAGACTTAATTTGTTTGAGTCCAAAGACAATGCTCCTAAGAATGAGGATGAGATACTAGGAGCTCTTGAAACACCAAAGGAGAAGCAATCATGCAAGAAATCTAAGAAGATTGTTGACAAGAGCACACATAATTTGAGGGGAAGGACCATTTCAGAAGAATTGGTCAAGTTTAAAAGGAAGGAATCGGTCGAGCCTATGAAGAGAGAAAATAAAAGAAACAAATATCGTAAGGCTTACCTAGGGAGACACACTTCTCACATTGAAATTCTTGATAGCCCTTCAGATGGTGGAGGTGATACTGACCCAGAGTACAACCATTATCTTATTTCCATGGTGTTGTTTGAAGAATTTGATGAGGAAGGAGTCATGGTTCCTCGAGTTTCATCATGAACAAGGAGTGGGCGAGCATACTCTGATGCTAATGACTTAGAGTAGCGTCCCCGCACTATTTTTTTTTATGACATCATTACTATTGCAGCAAACTTGCCCTTTTCAGCATGTCTTTCATTTTTTATCTTTGATGCTGACGTGGAAATATTTTTGGTTGGTGTGAGGTGGATTAGTTGAACCCCGTGTCTTTGATGGCAAGTATACCTTTTCTGTATAGTATATAAGTTTTTGCTTTAGCTACTAATGGAGAATCTTCTTTGGTCTACAAGGATAAGGTGTTTTGGCACTAGTACAGTAGTGAACTATCCCTACTAGAACGATGGTCAGTCTGCTTCAACTAAATTACATGGAGTTGTCTTTTTCTCTCCTCTATTCTAAAATGATTAGGTATAACCATCGGGGAGGTTTCTAAACCTAAAATGAAATGGGTGTGAAATTAAATATAATTGTAATTTAGCCTATTACAAGTGTTTCTCCCTTGTTCTATAAAAGGTATTTCAAGGCTAGTTACAGAGGTTTGAGTTACAGGTCTCACAATGGTTTAAGAGGGAAAAATAAGCTCATGAAAGAGCATAATGTAAATCAATGTACATATGAATAGTCTAGTAAGGATTCTAGTGTGTATGTCAATTTATAGTGATCTCAAAAGGTTTTACTATAGCAACAATTTATAAATGAAAATGCTAGTTCCTTTAAACATATTCTCTCCTATATAATTTTCTTCCTTATTATGAATGAAATGGATCTTAATGATCCTTTTGTTTGTCTTCAATTGCTTTAATTGAATGATTGATTTCATTCCTGCTTCAATTCAAGGAATTGATTAAATGTTAAAATGATGTCACATATTTGTAAGGAAAGTGCATAGGATTGATAAGTAGTTATATTTTAGGCATAGTGAGTTGAATACTGTAATGCAATATATCAATAGTTTGTTAATCACTAGTTCAAATTGCTAAAGTATTACTGGTTATTATGAGTTTGACTACATTACCCTATGACAAGGCACTGTTCTTTTCATTTGGTTTCCCAAAAGATAAATAAGGTAGTTGTTCACTCGACCAAGGGCTTGAAATGAGAACAAAAATCATCTAAAAAAAATTCAAGTACAATGTAGCAATCTGAAGCACCATCTTATTCCTTACAGTAGATAGTAATTTTTTTAGAGGTCATCCAAATATTTATGAAGGATATCTATTTAAACTTTATAGGAATTTATCTATGTGCAGAAATGTTCTTGATCTCATGAATATCACATGAACATATTTAGGATTACCCTCTTGAGTTTAGCAGAACCCAAAGTGAAGAAGTAAGGGCCTCATAATCCTTACTTATGTTTTGATGAATCCTTACCCTTGCTAATAATTGAATTTTGGAAGATTCATAGGTAAGTGGTAAGAGTAATTTTTGTTCATAAAAAATAACCAACAGAAATGGTGACTCTCCTGGGGAATGACCTAAGAAAATTCTGATAAAATATCATCTTGCCTTAAAGAGTCAAATATTTGTTAAATAATTATATTGCCAAGCCTAGCTTTGTGTCAATGAGTCATTCCTCTAAGATATTGAAGTTTTTTGTTGTATCTCCTTTGAAAATTTGAAAATATTGTCAAGATCTACTACAATTCCATGAATAATCTTAGAATTTCTCACTAGATATGGGTGGCGACTCTGAAGATCTCTACATCAATATGTATTATTTGAGAGAATCTAGTAAAATGGAATGAAAAGTTGTTGGATACCAAATAAGAAAGTATAAAATACTTATGTGTGACTCTGCTAATTAAGCAAGCTTAAAGTGAAAGCAACTTGTGAAAGAAACTTCATATTGTTGAGGTTTGTTCCTCTATAAAGGAGGTGGCAACTCTCTGCAAAGAACCTGATGAACACATGAAGAAAGTTTCAAATCTACAAATTTTTCTAGTCAAAAACACAATTCAAAATAATTGGAATATATCGAGGTATTTTCCCCTATTTTGGTTTTCAAGAAGAAATGAATCCGTGTGAAAACCATATTGAAATGATTTGGTTAAAATTTTGTTTCCCTATTATGTGAATTAAGCACAACTAGAGGGAATGTTAGCCATTTTACATACTTGTAAGGTAAAATTTGTAATATCTGAGTTGGGTTGAAGATTATGCTTATCTTTGAAATCTTTCATTTAGAAAGCTTTAAAACATGAATTTGTTTGAGCTATGAAACTTAAAATCATGATTAAATCAAGGAATGAGGCAGTAGTCAATCAATTATGAAGTTGATATTTAGAGATTGAATAGAGATACAAGAGAAATGTATCATTCCCCTGTATCACCTTGTAGAACATCAAGTAAAAACATGTGGGGTATGTAGCCCCTATCATGCCATCAAAGGAAATTCTCTATTGAGAGATATAAGTCATTAAATTTTAATGGTATTCAAGGTTTCCCTAACAAGGTTCCCAATGATACAATTGGGAAATATTTTCCTAGATTTACAAGGAAAAATTCTAAGTTAGCCTCCAAACATCTGAATGTATTCATAGATCTTTGATGGATGATTTTGAGATAGATCACCAGGATGTTATGAAGCTTTTTGCTCAGTCTTTAAAAGAAGATGCTAGAGATTGGTTCTCATATTTTCTAGTTTGTTTTGTAGCATCATGGAATGACTTCATGGTACAATTTATGGAATAATTTGGTGAATGGATTAGTCCAAATGTGATAAGAAAAATATTTATGGAAATCCAATGAGATGCAGATGAGTTGGTTCCTACTTTTAACCTCAAATTTGCACAAGCAGTAAGAAATATCCTTGAGCATGTGAGACCTAGTGATGTTGAATTTTTTATTGTATATCTAGGTACATTTGATAATGAGATGAGTTATTTGATAAGGGATAAGGTACCCAAGACATTATAGTAGGAATATCACATTGCTATGGATATTGAAAACACAATGAAATACTCAATGATGAGGGGATATATAGCTACAAGTGTTTGTTATCCTGGTACACATCATATAAATGAGATAAATATGGATGAAAAGGATGATCTCAAGGTGATGATTCTTTTTATACCTCATCTTCTTCACCCTCACAACATGACAATCATAGACTAATCCAAGATGAGCCTCAACACAATTCAAACAATGTCGATTAGGTGTTGTTAGCTCAAAGACTATCTAACATGAAGAGGCATGAGGGGGAATTACCATATGAATTATTAACACGGTTCTTGGATTCCTTGTTATAAATTACTAAAAGTTTGAGACCTGAAGATTCAATATGTATTGACCTATTCTATGATATTTATGAGTCAAGGCTCAGTGCCTTTCCCAAGGAATTGAAACCTCAAGATTTTGATCAAATAATTGGTTGGATCAGAATTGTTGAGGAGGCTAAATATGATTATATACAAAGAGTGAGGTCTCAAGATCATAGTGGGAGTTGCCCTATTGAGAATCAAATTTTTATCCAAGAAATGGATAAATATGTTTCAAAACATGAATATTTGTCTAGTAGTGCAGATGATGATATTGTCATACTTGTAAGAACTACTGATATACCTTTGTAGGTTGGTAACCAAGATAATGAAAATGAGAATTTTGATTACTCTCATGAGGAATATGAATATTTTGTGAGGATGACCTAAAGGCATCCTTCTATCCTTAAGAATATAGATATATCAATACTCATGAGGTTTTTCCCTCACCAGTAGATGAATAGATTGCATATGATGGACTCTTGAAATGTAGTTTAGTTGTATCCAAATTGGAATGTCCTGGAAATATGATGGATGATGAATTTAAAGATAAGAATTTTTGTATTCAGGGTTTTGAGCCTGAGGCTAGTGTTAAAAATAATGGGATTGGTGATGCTAGTTAGCAGGGTCCTGTTTCTGAATGCTTGAGTGAAACAAAAATAGAATGTACAAGTTTCATAGTAGAGATGGACATGATAGTTTTTAACAAATAATTTTCTAAAGAAACTTGCACAGCTAGAAATGAGAAATGTTTAAGTTGCAGTGAGTTCTACACATATGAGTCAGTAAACCTATCAACTAATGATGCACTTGAATACCTTATGGTTGATCATATCAATCCTAAGTTATTTGACCCATCCTTCGAAACATTTTGTTTCAAGTTGAGCAATGATTGGAAGGGAGGATTGGAGTATGTTAATAAACCTAAGATAGAAATATTTTTTGATGCCTAGGATGGTATGGATAATACTCTTTATGGGAATGACCATGATTTGAATGAAAGCAAGAATGCTATGGAGTCTAATGAATCAATTTCCCAAGGAAGTGGAGCATTTGGCAGCATAACTAGTTTATACTGTTATGATGAATGTGGACACCAATTTGAACCGAAGCCTATATATGAACATTTTTGTGCCTAGTCTACTTCAACCTGAGATTCTTGGATCTCATCCTACCTATGGGAGGCATGTGTCCCCAACAGATGCCACTGATGGAACCCCCTTAAAAAATATATTGTTTTGGTTCCATTTTAAATCTTGCAAATTTTGGTTCAATCCCTTGTCCTGGGGCTTAGGATTTATGTTGTCAAAACCCTTCCAAATTAACCATTAAGTATAAAATTTCTAATTTTCATTCTATTTTGTTGTTGACCTTCTGATGCAAGTTCTCATTTTTCTAAGTTGTGGCTCGTGCTATCAAGTTTGTTCTTTTACTGGCCCCTAAATCCTAATTATACTAGTTGGTGCCCGTGGTCATTTTAAATTTTTGTCATTATTTTCTGGGGTTGAAATCCTTAATGAAAATTTACCGTGGCCTAAGAATGGGTTTTAATATTTTCCTAGGGTTTTAATCCCTATATTCATGTCCCCAACCATCATCTACTTGGTAATGGCAATATTTTAAAAACTAACATTTGTAGCATGTGCATAATTTTGGTTATGTAATGACCATTTGATCTTAGCAAGCAAATCACGACCATTCCCCATGTGCCTACTTTGTTTTATTTTTCATTAAAATAATCAAGCATGCTAGTGGGAAGTTGTCTTGTGTCATGTCCAGTGATGCGTCCATCTCTTTCAAATGTTCAGCAGGTGGAGTTTTGAAGAACATTGAAAACCAATATCACAACATGTTTCTTCATCTAGGTCGTTCCTCGCTGCCCTATTTGTTCTATGTATTACAGTGAAGTAATTACACAGGCTAGCAGGTGTAAGACACATATCATCTATATTTCGTGGGCCCGATATTCAATTGTGATCTACAAGGGGTATCAAAAGGATATCTATGGTGGTCGTTGGGTGGCATGGTTTCATCTCGACCATTCTCGATGCCCTGTTTAATTTTATTGTGTATTTAAAAAATGTCATGGGCTAGTGGGCAGATTGACACATGTTGCTTCATGGAGGGACCCACCATGATTTGGAGACAAAAAAAATTATGAGGAAAGAGATCAACAGTTGATGGTGGGTGACATGGGTCAATCCTAAATGCTCCCCACCATCCAATGAGGGGCCCACTTATATCTCTCATTTCTCAACAAGTGAGTGGGTGGTTGTCATGTTGAACATGTTAAGGGATCAGATTGACGTTAGTGGAGATCTAAAGTATTGCTAAAATTTGACCAAGATGACATGAAGACTAAAACAATGTCATATTAGAACTAATTTATTTTTGCACGTCTTCAAGATTTGGGAAATTGTTTTGATTGTAGCCGATAATTTTGTATGATGTTGGTACACATGGGAAGGTGAAATTGAAGTAAAGAAGAGTATGGGCCAATATTATGAGGTTAAATCATGATTGTTCCCTACTTTCTTCTTGTGATGAGTTGCAAGTGGATTAATTCCCATGGGCGAATGGCTAAACATGACATAAGATGCTTTATTTAATGCTAAGTATGTGACTAAATGTGCAGAAAGAGTGGATGTCTATCCACTTGGGATTTTTTGATTAGGAAGAGGCATCAAGCACATGTAATTAGCTTTGTCATAATTAATAACCCTGATTTTAATTATCAATTGATTTATCTCAATGTGTGATCAATGGCTGAGGTTTAAAAATCAAGCAGCTGATTGTGAGATCACTCACACAAGCTTTCCTCAAGTATTAATGGTTGGCACACTTACATTGCTCAATATAATGAGGATCAATAGCCATATTTTCTTCATTGTTTGTTGAATATTGAGCTTAAGTTCATGAAAAGGCAACTGGCGAAGAGAGTTTCTTTGGTAAAGGTTGCAGAGGTATCATGATAAACTTTTCCCCGGGTAAGTAGGTACTCATACCTACTTGTTTCAATTACAATTATATCAGTTGATGGGTTTTAGAATCCTGGAGTGGTGAGGGTTTATTATCTGAAATCTCTTCATGAGTTGATAAAAATTGTGGAGTCTTGATTTGTTTGTTCATCAAGATTTTTTTTAGCGTAAACATGTGAAGATTTTTCAGCAAAACAAGAGTCTCCTTGTTCTCATCCTGATCATTAAGAAAATGAGTAAGTCAAATGAGTCTATCAAGCCAGTCTAAAGGTCTAGGAGACTTAATCTGTTTGATTCCAAATACAATGCTCTTGAGAATGAGCTTGAGATACTAGGAGCTCCTGAAACCCTAAAGGAGAAGAAAGCACACAAGAAATCTAAGAAGATAATTTTTAGGAACACATATAATTTGAGAGGAAGGACCATTTCAGAAGAATTGGTCAAGTTTAAAGGGAAGGAACCAGTTGAGCCTATGAAGAGAGAAAAGAAAATAAACAACTATCGTAGGGATTACCTGGGGAGACACACTTCTCCCATTGAAATTTTTGATAGCCCTTTAGATGGTGGAGATGATACTGGCCCATAGTACAGCCATTGTCTTCTTTCCATGGTGTCGTTTGAATACTCTGATGAGGGAGGAGTGATGATTCCTCTAGTTTCATCATGAACAAGGAGAAGACAAGCATACTCTAATGTTGATGACTCAGAGTAGCGTCCCCGCCCTCCTTTTTTTTTTTTATGACACCATTATTGTTGCAACAAACTCATCCTCTTCAACATGTCTTTCATTTTTTGTCTTTGATCCAAACATGGAAATATTTTGTGCTAGTGTGAGGTGTATTTGTTGAACCCCATGTCTTCAATGGTGAGTATACCTTTTTTGGATAGTATATAATTTTTTTATTTGGCTACTAATAGATAATCTTCTTTAGTCAACAAGGACAATGTGTTTTGGCTCTACTATAATAATGAACTACGCCTTTTGGAAGGCTACTTGACCTGCTTCAACCAAATTACATGGAGCTTTTTCTTGTTCTCTCCCCTAATCTAAAATGATTAGGTATAACCATTAGGAAGGTTTCTAAACCTAAAATGAAATGGCTGTGAAATGAAATGTAATTGTAATTCAGCTTGTTTCTTGTTGCTTCCTTGTTCTATAAAAGGGATTTCAAGGCTAGTTAAAGAGGTTTGAGTTTTAGGTCTCATAATGGTCTAAGAGGGAAAACTAAGCTCATGAAAGAGCATAATGTAAATCAATGTACAAATGAATAGTGTAGTAAGGATTCTAGGGTGTATGTCGATTTATAGTGATCTCAAAAGGTTTTACTGTAGCAGCAGTTAATAAATGAAAATGTAGTTCCTAAACATATTCTCTCTTATGTAATTTTTTTCCTTATTATGAATGAAATGCTTAATGATATTTTTGTTTGTCTTCAATTGATTTAATTGAGTGATTGATTTCATTTTTGCTTGAATTCAAGGAATTGATTAAATCCTAAAATGAGGTCACATATTTGTAAGGAAAGAGCGTAGGATTGATAAATAGTTATGTTTTGGGCATAGTGAGTTGAATACTGTAATGTAGTATATCAATAGTCTATTAATCACTAGTTCAAATTGCTAAAGTTTTACCGGTTATTATGAGTTTGACTCCATTACCCTATGACAAGGCAATGTTCTTTCCATTTGGTTACCCAAAAGATAAATGAGTTAGTTGTTTACTCAACCAAGGGCTTGAAATGAGAACAGAAATCATCTAAAAGACTTTCAATTACAATGTACCAATCTGAAGTACCATATTATTCCTTGCAGTAGATAGTAATTTGTTTAGAGGTTAGCCAAATCTTTAATGAAGGATATCTATTTTCACTTTATAGGAATTTATCTATGTGTAGAATGTTCTTGATCACATGAATATCACTTGAACATATTTAGGATTACCCTCCTGAGTCTAGTAGAACCCAAAGTGAAGAAGTGAGGGCCTCATAATCCTTATGTGTTGACCAATCCTTACCCTTGCTAATAATTGAATTTTGGAAAATTCATACGTAAGTGATAAGAGTAAGTTTGGTTCATAAAAAATAACCAACACATTGTTACATAGGAAATTTCATATTTGGTTTGGTTGCTCACAACTAATTCAACTATTAAAACTGCATCCTTCACCATTGTTGAACTTCAGGTCTCTTTATATGTAATTGTAATATCGTTGATTGATACAGTAAGACACTAAATGTTAATGCATTTTACACCTTTATATGGTATTAGAACCCAGTGCATGATGGATAATGGTGCTTTAGAAGAGGAATTAATCTGTTATAAAGGTGTCTGAGTCATGCAAGCTTTAATGGAAGCATAGAAAAGCATGAAGAATGTGTGAATAGCCAAAATTTCTTGCAACATACTAAGATACACCTGTATGATATTATGCTTGTTCTGGCTTAAATTCCTCAAATGATAAGAGTTGGGAGAATCTTCTTCAATATCAAATCAATCCACTTTCCTCATAGGTTCTACAAAGAAGATGAAGTTAAATATTGCAAACCCAAACTTGGTACGAAATAAAATGTTGTGAAATAATTGTTCAAGGGAATATGTTGGTGAAGGGTACAATTCAATGTTCCAACTTTTTATAAATACGAAGATTCAATACTTTTTGTGTAGTTGATCTAGTTGTGAAAGGTAAACAATTAGCATTTTCAAATATATTTTTTATAATATATCTAGAAAAATACATTGATATAGGAAGGTTGAATATCAAAACCACTATGATGAACAAGTTTAAATAGATTTGATATCTCTTTTATTTTTATTTGTTACTAGAAACTTGGAAGTCTATTTATGGTCCTAACATTTTAATATTTTGAATAATTCATAATGTTTGGTGGCCAAGTTGGGATAGTTTTGAGATGATGAGAATGCAACTATAAGGGAAGTTGGTTATAAAATTAGGCCAGTTTATTTAATGTTCGGCTATATATTGAAATAAGTTTGTATCTTGGAAGAAAGTATTTAACAGCTCTTCAATTTTCTATTATAAGTCGAGATTGATGTCTTAACTTATCAAGGCTATGATCTATATTACTTTGAAAAATGAGACTAGAATGAATAAAGTTGTGTATTCAAACATGATATTTTTATGGGAGGTATGGTTATTGTTCATGATTTTCGTGATGTTGTGTTTGTACGGAATGAAATGTATAGAATGGACATCAAGGCAATTGAGATATATCATAGAAAACATTATGTTGTTTTTTCAAATATTAAAATTTTCTATGAGGATCCACTAGATGGTATTTTTGATTGGGTTTTCAATGGTTGTGGTATTTCCTCTGGTGCTACTTTCGAAGGTTAAGGACTAAAAATATCTATCGGAGTTTGGTGGAATCAAAGGATAGAGGAATTTTTATCATCTCAAGTTAGCTTCTCTCTTTGAGATGATGCTTTGCACGAGAAGCGTTTTAAGCTTTAGTTTCTTGCTTTTCCTTGTTGCTGACAAATTTGAAGAATAATTGTATTGTGAAGTTTGGTTTTTCGAGATAGGTAAGGGGTTTGGTGTAGATTTCATTATGGATGGTTTAACAACGAGTGCTCAAGACTATGATCAAGAATTATACACTTCTGAGGGTCATCAGATAACTTGATGGATCCATGTGTTTTGAGAGATCAATATGGATTGTTGTCGACGAATTTAGGAATCTATGATTTTGGAGTTCATGGGAGGAATAACTCAGGAATTTAGCTAGGGGATACACCTTTCTAAGGGTAAGGAGATAGCTTGATGGAGCTCCCCCTGATTCAGAATTTGTCTCTTGAAGGAAGATCTTCACAAATATACATTTTTTATTTAGCAAGTTTTGTTATGTAAGCCTTAATGGGGGGTCCCCAGGCAAGGTAATTTTGTAGTTTCAAGAACAATGTAATAAGGGGGAAAATGTTGGAAAATAATGTAACATATTACATTATGTGTATTACATTGTTACATAGGAATTTTCATATTTGGTTTGATTGCTCATAGTTATTTCAAGTGTTCAAACTGCATCCTTCACCATCACTTCTTGACCTCTTTATATGCAATTGTAATATCATTGATTTATACAACAAGACACTGAATGTTAATGCATTTTATACCTTTAGATGAGAAAAGTGTTCTCACTTTATGAGGCACCTCTACTTCTCTTTCATAATCACTTTCCACTCTCTAGAACACATGTCAAGTGAGTTAACAGGTGTTTCAACTTCAATGGGTAAAGTTAGTCATTGTGTTTCACATGACTACCGGGTGATCCCATAATAGTGGTTTACAATTTTTGGCTAAACTGGACACTGAAATTATTATTTTTAACTAAATCTTCACATTCAGGCACCTATAGCAGCTAAACTGTGAAGAATTTGAAGATGGTGCAAACTAGAGTCATCAAATTTTGTCTGTAGATTCTAAAAATATTTTTTTCAAAATTTTTGGAATCAAATTGCACTTCTTTTTCCATCTCCCACGAAAATAGATTTTTTTTCAGAAAATAACATTTTTAAAACGTGACGCACACTGTATAATGCATAACTTTTTTTCCATGAAGGATAAAATTCTAATTCTTTCAAATTTAGATTTGTAACTCTGATATCTAGTGCTTCCACTTGGTTAGATAGTTTTTATTGAATATTTTTTCCTTAATCAAGTTTCAAAGTCAAACAAATTACAATTCGGACACGCCGATATGCGTAACATTTTTGTATATGTCAAAATTTAATTTAATTTTTTGTTTGATCAAGGACTTCAATATCCGGTGCACTCATATTTTTAATTTTTATTTTTATAATCTTCTATTTTTCCACATGTGAAGAACAAAGAAATTCATTTTCGATTGAAAACCTATGTTTAATAAAACTTAAAAACAAATACATAACAAAACCAAAACATATTAAAATTATATTCATTGGATAGCTTGTTCTAAGGAATACCATAATCATTTGAAATAAATTTTAAATGAATTCATTTTATCCCCAAAATCTAAATCAAAAGTGATTTTTTATCAGCATTTTGATAGGTGTAAAGGAGACGCATTTATAGGTATGGTTTAAAACTAGCGAGGTTCTATCCAAGGGGGTTTGATCTAAGGTGATTTGATCAAACCCTCTTCAATTAGAATCCTTAAAATGAAACTTTTTAAGGCTTACATCATTATATTTTCTAAAAATATGTGATTTCAGCTAAAATTCATTCCTCTCAAGAATTGTAAACCACTATTATGACAACACCCTACCTTCACTAACTTGCTTATTTAAGAAAGGTCATGTTGATGTGTTTTTTATGCACATATCAACATAGGTAATGCATAGGTGCATCACCTCTCTTGAAAGACAATCTTCCACAATCATATTACAGAACACTATCCCAAGGTCTCTAATGTCAGGTCTTGACAGTGCTTGGAATATCTCAGTTGTTTCATGTGATTTGTTGGAATCACAAGGTGGACTTACAGATCAATTACAAAGCATGGGAAGTTGGGTCTGTAAATGGAGTTCTTAGGATGCAAAAATTGTTGCTCGATTGTTGCAGGTTCAAAACAATAGTCTAGAACTCATAATTCAACTTCAGATTTGGCTTTACAATGTGCAATGAACCTTAGCATAGGTTACTTATTAAAAAAAAGGAAAAAAAGGGAAGGGAAGAGAGAAGATTCCTGTATCTGAAACTATTAATGAATAGTGATCATGGAGGCTACTACAGTAGACAAACTCCGTAAACCAAGTTTTGCTTGGCCAAGAGGAACCTACAGTTACACAAAACCAGTGAAATATTCTAAGGACTACAGATTTTTAGATTGCACACACACATCATGAGCATGCAATCGAACTAAGTTGCAACATTGAAATAAGAAGCCCAAGATAATTTTACATAACAATTTGTCATCAACAAGTGCTAAAAGTATGGGTTGAAACTTCATCAGATACCATAATAGCAAACACCATCATCACTTCCACTCAAACAACTAACAACTAAAACTAATAGGGAAGTGAAGCCATGCACACATAATGAGAAAACTCAAAAGGAACACCCATAGATCATGCAATGTTGCTTTCTATTGTTGTAGAATGTTTTTACATCAGCTCTCCAACCATTTACAAATGATGGGAAAGCCCCTATTTATATTTTTCCAAAAGGAGAATGACAGCCAGGATTAATTCATAGTGAGTGGCCCAGATTGTTTACATTAGGGTTTCACCTACCTCCCATTATCCAACAAATTAAAACACATCATTTGTCTTTTCTTTGTTTTGTGTTGTAGTGGCCAATCACTGTAGCAATCTTTTCTTCTAGCTGATTTCCCTTTTGTTGTAGTTCAAACTGTTCAAAAGCTACCTTTTACTTGATGTGTTCACAACATCCCTCAATCAATCAAGTACACCTTGTTTACAAATTTGCAGCATTGTTAAATGGATCAGATGATCTAATGGGACAGCTCCTGATGGATCACGATCATTTGTTTGGAGGGGGGAAACAACCGCTCCCTCCCACCACCTTCAAGGCCACCCTTTATAGGTTTTTCACTGACTTCCTTGACATAGGCCTCCTCCTAATTTCATCTCTATTGATGGGTGCTAGGGGGAGAGGCGAGCATAAAATGAATGGTGAAAGGAGCAATGTGCTCTTTCCTTGTTCATCTTTCTCAATGGGCCTCCCCAACGGATCTGTGGTAGACTTCTTGAATCCTACATACATGAGGTGCCATAAGTGCTTTCATACACAAATCAAATCAAATGTTAGTCAAATCCCACAAACTCCATGTTAGATCCATCCATGCATCATTAAAAGATCATAATATTCATTATTGTTCCACATTTGGAGCTCATTTGGACAATAAACATTAATGTGTGCTCAAGGGTACAGGCTCCATAGTGTAGAAGGACAGTGGATGATAGATGGCAGATGATAGATGGTAGATGAAAGGTGGATTATGGATGGAAGGTGGATGGCAGATGGAAGGCACACGGTAGATGAAAGGCAGATGGCGGATGGAAGGAAAATAGAAAACGAAAGGCAAATGGCCACAAAGGGATAGTGACCCAACAAAGAAGTTCTGAAATGGCCATGGAGGGATGGCAGCCTGATAAGGAAGTTCTGAAATGGCCACGGAGGGACAACGGCCCAACAAGGAAGTTCTGAAACTTCACAAAACTTTGTAAATTTTAGAATTTTGAATTTTAGCACATGGGAAAAGGGGTAGAAAGAGTGCCAAGACATACTTCCTTAAGATTTGACTCATTTTAAAAAATACAAAAATTTGGAAGGGGGAAGTTGGAGCTTCGCCACCCTTTTGAAATGACAATGAGCACATGGTGGCCTAACAAGGAAGTTCTGACGGTGACAGAGGGATGGCGGCCTAACAAGGAAGTTCCCAAATGGCCACAGAGGGACGACGACCTGACAAGGAAGTTCCCAAATGGCCACGGAGGGAGGACGACCCGAAAAGGAAGTTTTGATGGTGACAGAGGGATGATGGCCTGACACAAAAGTTCTAACGGTAGAGAAGGGAAGGTGGTCTTACAAGGAAGTTCCCAAATGGCCACAGAGGGACGGTGACCTGACAAGGAAGTTCCCAAACGACCATAGAGGGATGGTGGCCCGAAAGAGAATTTCCACAATGTCTAAACACATGGAAAATTTGATCCAAACCCCTTTAGGCATGTGAAGTCACTCACTTTATGGGTGCTAGATGACCAAAACTTCAAGTTTGCATCCATTCCAGAAATGCAGAGATTTGGAAGGAGGAAGCCAAAGGGTCGCCACCCTTTTGAAATGCCATTGAGCACACGGCGGCCCGACAAGGAAGTTTTGACGGTGACAGAGGGACAGTGATCTGACAAGGAACTTTCGATGGCAACAAAGGGATGGCGGCTTGACAAGGAAGTTTTGACTGTGAGGGAGGGATGGCAGCCCGACAAGGAAGTTCTGACGGTGGCGGAGGGACAATGGCCTAACATGAAATTTTTGCAACTTCCCAAAACTTAATAAAACATTTGAAATTCACTTAGGCATCACAAAAACATCCCAAATCCATAGGCAACTTGTCCCCAATGTCAAAAAAAGAAGGAAAAACCAAATCAAGCGAGTAGGGATCAAGTTAGTAGGAACAAAGCAAAAGGTGGAAAAGAAATGGGGGACTTTACTTCTCTCTTAGATTCGAATGCCCCAAGTAAAATGAAGGGTAGAGAGAAACATTTATAGGCCAATTTCCATTAATGGTATGCATTTATTTCTTTGTATGGCACACCCAGGTTAGGTGAGATGTGGAATCTCACACTCGTTTGGATTCTTGGTCAATGCTCGAACAGAGAAACTAATTGTGGATCCCGCCATGCAGGTGGATATTGGGCATCAGTCGCTACTCAGCGGTGAAACATGAGTAGGGACCCGCAGTTGTGGGTCCGCGAGGCTTGGAGGATGCTAGGGCAATGGGTGAAGGTAAACCCATAGGGGCATTTCTACGAAAGAAAAAGACCTAGCGAATTTTAGGTAAGTGAATCTAGTCAAGGGAAAACTGATCATTCTAAGGCATGTGACCACCTTAGGCCCTAGGAAAGGGGCACACAAATCAAGGTAGGAGCAAAAATGTGCCAATAGTCTGAGCAGGAACAAGCTATCGAGAGCAAAAAAGAGGGGGTCCCTGCCTATAGCAGGGCATGTGTGCAAAACATGCACAAAAAATGGTGACTCATTGGGGAAATGCTCTAGAGCATTTTGATGAAAAATTGGAATCATGAACCCAAAAGCTATGGTTTTGATCTTCATGCTAGCACAAAAAAATTAGATGCTCGACCAAAGGATTGAAACCACTAACCAACCCAACCTTCAGTATGTTGAAAATCCAAGTGTGTGCAATTGTGTTAATTCCCATCCTTCAGTTGCTATAAGAACCCAAGCTCTGTCAAGTTAAGCTTCATAGTTTATTCTAACCCCAAAAGCATTTGGGACATTGCCTCACTGCCAATTAGGTGTCCATAGCCCTGATGAGGTTGTCATTGTGATTCTCCCGAGCATTTCTTTACTCTTGGTTGGGCGTCCATAGCCCCAGTAGAGTTGCTTGGATCCCCCCGAAAAGTTGAATTTCTTGTTTCTTTTGATTTTCAATGTTTTTCTTTTCTTTCTTTGTTTCTTTTCTTTCTATTTTTCACTTTTCAATTCATTTCCTTTCAACCTGCAAGCAATGAAGCTCACGTTCAAAGTTGAGAATCACAATGGCACTGAAGCAGAATTTTAGATTTTTCACTTAACTAGACTTCACAAAAGGCCCTACAGTGACCATTAGATTCTTAAGATGTGTGAAAGATATAAGATTTTAGAATACATTGGAGTTGTACTAAAATAATGACTTATCCTCTTTGAATCAAATGTCCAGATCACTTGACACTAACAAAAGACCTTCACCATCCACTCTAAAAACTTGATTAGAGTTTAACAAAGAAATACACAAAACAACCCCAGATAATAAGTATGGTTATTGTTCACACAAATGTGCCCAGCTAAAAGTAGAGGAACCCCAAGCAAAGCAGGAGCAAAGCAAAAGCAAACAAAAAGCAAACGGAAGCAAACGAAAAGAAAACACCTAAACTAACCAAAGTGGAATAGTGAAAGCAAACAAAAAAGAAACTACTCTAAAGCAAACAACCTACAGCAAACCAATTAACCTAATGAAAGCAGGAAAGCAGAGTATATACACAAAACTTGCACTACCGCAAACAAACTATATACAAATATATTTACAAAACACTATGTACAGGCAAGGAAAACTGACATTTGTACCCATTGGATTTCGTAATGCATGCACAAGTAATAGGGAAATTGTTATAGTTCTAAGCCATGCAGATTTATCTTTATACTCAGAAAAAATAAATTCAACATTGCAACATTCAAATTTAATCACATCATCATGAAAAATCAGCAATTGAGGTGATTCATTAGACCCATGGTTAACCCATAAACATGTTTGTCTCCCATCATTACCATAATAAAAATGATAAAAATAGTTGTAAGCATTCATAGGGATAAGGAAAGATAGAACCTGGATGTCGTCATGTAGAGGTGGCAGCGTTTGACATTCAAAAGTGAGCACTGCATCGTCAATCATTGCATCGGCAGCCTCAGGTGGGCACAGTGGGGGGTGCAACATTTCTAGCCTTGGGCAAGGATAGGGCTAGGAGGACAGGGCAGCAAACACCTCTTCCAAGCTACCAATGAGACCCATAGCCCCTAGCGGTTGTTCTTTGAAGAGATATACTTCATCCCATTGATCTTCTGCAAACCTAGTGTCCACTTGATTGTTGTCTTCAAAAGGCAACACGTTGTCTTGTCTCCTTTCCCAAGTGTCAACCTTATTTATGTGGTGTTCAAAGTCATGGGGTGATGAAATGCATGAATCCACCCCATCGTAGATTTGAATGTGAAGTTGGATCATCAATGATCATGGCAGAAGGACTGCAAGTTGCATCTTGTAGTCAGCTAGGTCTGTCATACTTGTTGGCAGCCATCTCAACACCTCCACCTTTATCTTCTTTTTGTTGTTCATGTTTCTCCTCATGGTGTTCAATCATTTCCTCTTGGTCACTATCGATGTAGATGGAAAAATAACCCCTCTCCCATTCTAGAGATTCCAATATATCATCAACGGGAGGTTCAAGTGGTAAGTCTTCATCGTTGCTAACCTCCAAGACGTGCACTTCCTCTATGCAGGTATACCTCCACAATATAGCTCATAATGGAAATAAATCATCAATTGACGGCACCTCATCAAGTGGACTAAATTCTATTGTGTAATTTCCCTCCAAGGACTTGGCATAAAGCCTATCATTCATGGTGTGCAAATGCTCTTCAAGAGGAAGAAATTCTTGATGATTGATGGACAACATTCCTAGGTGTTATGCCCCATCATGTGGAGGCTAAAGGGTGCATTGGTCCTCTTCCATTGCTGTCCCAACATCCTCTTGAGGAATACCTTTAGCTGAGTCATCACTTGGTTCAAGCTCTTGGTCTTCTATTTCGATTTGGGCAGCAAGTGGAGGAGGCTGGGCACTCTGCTGCTCCACTTGTTCTCTAACTTTTTTGGAAGCCTCTTGGAACAGTCTGCATGTGAACTCTGAGTGTGATGAATCATGAAGTCTGCACCAATTTGGTAGTAGCAATACCTCCAAATCCACTTGGTGTCTAATTTCAGCCCAATCCTTTGCTAATCTGGAGACAAGCTGGTTGTACCTTCCCGTTATTGGGTCTTCATCATCACTTGAGCAGGAAGTTCGATAGCGAACATTCATGACCTGTAGTTGTTCCCACTTCTCCAAATCTGCATTTTTAGATGCTTGGTCACTGTCATTGTAGATGGATAGGTCCTCTAACTTGATCTCACTTATGCCTTCATCGTCATTTTCCGTTGTCCCAAAGTTTTCATCCTTTTCCTCTTTCTGATCTTCGACATTTGGGTCAGTTGTCTTAACATCTATGGTTGCATTCTTCATTGGTTTGTCCTCAATCACCAAAGGTTCCTCTTTTGAGGTGGAGCACTACTTTTTATTGGTGGAGGGAAGGCCTTTCTATTTCTTTCTAGCTTTTGTGTTTGTTGTCCCAGCACTAGCTTGTGTCAAGTTCCTTGGTTCCTCCTTGATGCGTTATCCTCTAGATGTTGACAACTTTTCTGCCTCATGGGATGACTCGTCCTCCTTGAGGGTTGGCTACTCCACCTCGTTCAAATAGCCCTTTACTATAGTGATAACATTTTCACATGAGGAAACAGTTAATTATGAGTGAGGTGCATTATGAAATATGCACCAACTTGTCATCAACATCTCCTAGAATCTTGTTCCACCTTTGTTGCCCAAACATTCTTGGACCAACTCCTTGAATGACTTGACTGTCATGGTTGTCAGTTCTTCCTCTGGATCTATGAGAAAAAAGGACTGATATATCTCCCAAAAGGGGATCTCTTCCTGCAAGACTCTTTCAATCCTACTCAAGAATGTGAGACATCCCAGTTCATTGTGCTTGTGTGTACCATGGATCCAACATCTATCCGCCAACATGAATTGTTGCAATGGTTTCCTCAGTCTCTTGTTTAAATCTGCATGTAGCTGAGTGATGTTGATTTGCAAATTCTACTCCATTTTGACTTAGCTCTTGTTTTACTTTAGAATTTTCTGATTTTAGCATTAAAAGACATCTTCCTATCTTAGATTTCTTCTTGAAAGTGCTCTTTTCAACTCCCAACTTTCAACTTTGATGCCTCGACATGACAACCCTCCTTCTAGCACCAATTTTGTTTATGTGTTTTTTATGCACTTCTCAACACAGGTAATGTATAGGTGCATCACCTCTCTTGAAAGACAATCTTCCACAATCAAATTGCAAAACACTATCTCAAGGTCTCTAATGTCAGGTCTTGACAGTTCTTGGCATATCTCAGTTGTTTCATGTGATTTGTTCGAATCACAAGGTGGACTTACAGATGAGTTACAAAGCATGGGAAGTTGGGTTTGCAAATGGATTTCTTAGGATGTAGAAATTGTTGCTCGGTTGCTGCAGGTTCAAAACAATAGTCTAGAACTCATAATTCAACTTTAGATTTGACTTTACAATGTGCAATGAACCTTAGCATAGGTTATTTATTAAAAAAAAGGAAAAAAGGGCAGGTAAGAGAGAAGGTTCCTAGATCTATAACTATGAATGAGCAGTGATCATGGAGGTTGCTACAGTAGACAAACTCCCTAAACTAGGTTTTGCTTGGCCAAGAGGAACCTACAGTTACACAAAACCAGTGCAATCTTCTAAGAACTGTAGATTTTTAGATTGCACACACACATCATGAACATGCAATTGAACTAAGTTGCAACATTGAAATAAGAAGCCCAAGCTAAATTTACACAGTAGTTTGTCATCAACAAGTGCTAAAAGTATGGGCTAAAAGTTCATCAGATACCATAATAGCAAACACCATCATCACTTCCACTCAAACAACTAACAACTAAAATTAATAGGGAAGTAAAACCATGCACACATAATGAGAAAACTCAAAAGGAACACCCATAGATCATGCAATGTTTCTTTCTATTGCTGTAGAATGTTTTTACATCATCTCTCCAACTATTTACAAATGACAAGCAAGCCCCTATTTATAGTTTTCCAAAAGGAGAATTAACGGCCAATATTAATTCACAATGAGTGGTCCAGATTTTTTTACATTAGGGTTTTACCTACCCCCCATTATCCAGCAATTTAAAATACATCATTTGTCTTTTCCTTGTTTAGTCTTGTAGTGGCCAGCCACTGTAGCAATTTTGTCTTCTAGCCAATTGCCCTTTTTCTATAGCTAAAACTGTTCAAAAGCTACCTTTTACTTGATGTGTTCACAACATCCCTCAATCAATCAAGTACACCTTGTTTACAGATTTGTATCATTGTTAAATGGATCAGATGATCTGACAAGACAGCTCCTGACCATATCATGATCATTTGTTTGTAGGGAGGAAACAATCGCTCCCTCCCACCACCTTCAAGGCCACCCTTTATAGATTTGTCACTGACTTCCTTGACATAGGCCTCCTTCTAATGTCATCTCTATTGATGGGTGCTAGGGGGAGAGGTGAGCATAAAATGAATGGTGAAAGGAGCAATGTGATTTTTCCTTGTTCAGTTTTCTCAATGGATATCCCTGACAGACCCGTAGTAGGTTTCTTGACACCTGCATACATGAAGTGCCATAAATTTCTTTCATACACAAATCAAGGAAAATGTTAGTCAAATCCTACAAACTCCTTGGTAGATCCATCCATGCATCATTAAAAGATCATAATATTCATCATTGTTCCACATTTGGAGTTCATTTGGACCATAAACATTAATGCATGCTCAAGGGTGTGGGCACCATAGGGCGGACGGATGGCGGATGATAGATGGCAGGAAGACGAAAGGTGAACGACAAACAAATCGATGGATGACAGATGATAGATGGAAGGTAAACAGCAGATGGAAAGTGGAAGGTGGATGGCGGATGGAAAGCGGACATCGGACGGAAGGTGGATGGTGGATGGCCATGAAGGGATGGTGGCCTGACAAGGAAGTTCTGAAATGGCCACGGAGGGATGGCAGCCCAACAAGGAAGTTCTGAAATGGGCACGAAGGGATGACGACCCGACAAGGAAGTTTCAAAACTTCACCAAACTTAGAAAATTTGAGATTTTATAATTTTTGTGCATGGGAAAAGGGGTAGAAAGAGTGCCAAGACATACTTTCTTAAGATTTGACTCATTTTGAAAAATGTAGAAATTTGGAAGGGGGAAGTTGGAGGATTGCCACCCTTTTGAAATGGTAATGAGCACACGGCGACTCAACAACGAAGTTCCGATGGCGAAGGCGGGGCGACGGCCGGATAAGGAAGTTCCCAAATAGCCACGAAGGGATGGAAACTTGACAAGGAAATTCCTAAATGACCATGGAGGGAGGGCAGCCCAACAAGGAAGTTTCGACGGTGACGAAGGGACAGTGGCCCAACATGAAAGTTTCGATGGCGGCGAAGGGATGGCGACCCGACAAGGAAGTTCCCAAATGAGCACGAAGGGACGATGGGCTGACAAGGAAGTTCTCAAACAACCATGGAGGGACGGCGGCCGAAAGGGAATTTCCACACTTTCTAAACACATGGAAAATTTGATCCAAACCCCTTTAGGAATGTGAGGTCACTCACTTTATGGGCCCTAGATGACCAAAACTTGAAGTTTTCACCCATTATAGAAATGCAGAGATTTGGAAGGGGGAAGCTAGAGGGTTGCCACCCTTTTGAAATGGAAATGAGCACATGGCGGCCCGACAAGGAAGTTCTAATGGTGGCAAAGGGATGGCGGCCTGACATGAAATTTTTGCAACTTCCAAAAACTTAATGAAGCATTAGCAGTTCACTTAGGCATCACAAAAACATCCCAAATCCATAGGAAACTTGTCCCCAAAGTCAAGAAATAAGGAAAAAGTGAATCAAGCGAGCAGGGACCAAGTCAGCAGGAACAAGGCAAAAGGTGAAAAAGAAATGGGGGGACTTTGCTTCTCTCTTAGATTTGAATGCACTAGGTAAAATGAAGGGTAGGGAGCAACGTTATAGGCCAATTTCCATTAATGGTATGCATTGATTTCTTTGTATGGCAGACCCAGGCTAGGTGAGATGTGGAATCTCATGCTCATTTGGATGCTTGCTCAAGGCTCGAACAAAGAAACTAATTATGGATTCTGCCATGTAGGTGAAAGTTTAGCGTTAGTCGCTACATAGTGGCAAAAAAAGAGCGGCAACTCATAGCTACGAGTCTGCAAGGCTTGGAGGACACGAGGGCAATAGGTGAAGGGAAACCCATAGGGGCATTTCCACGAAAGTAAAAGACCTAGCAAAATTCAGGTAGGTGAATCTATTCAAGGGAAAACTGATCATTCTAAGGCATGTGACCACCTTAGGCCCTAGGAAAGGGGTTCACAAATTGAGGCAGGAGAAAAAATGACCCAACAAGAGTAGGAACAAGCCATTGAGAGAGAAAAAGAGGGGTTCCCTGCCTACGGCAGGGCGTGTGTGCAAAACATGGACAACAAATCATATTTTTCAACTCTTAATTCTTTTATCAATCTCATTGATAAAATGAATTAGGCTCATTGTGTGCAAGTGTTCTTGTGGAAGTAGAAGGTTTTTTCTATTATAATCTTGTTTGGTAATCCTAACATTTATAATCTCAAAGATCACACTAAGCTCAAGGTGAGAGTATACATCTACACAACCTTCTAAACATGGAAAGCAATGTTCATTAATCCACTATGTTAATATTAAATTCCTAGATTAGTGATAAATAAAGTATCAAACTAATGAAACCAACATGAAACCATTGGTAATCTACATGAAAATGATCTTTGAATGATATTTATGAGTTACACCACTCGTTAGTTGACCAAAAATGTAAGTAAGAAGCCAAAACAAGCTCAAAAACTTGAGAAATTTTAAATTGAAATAGAGGCATAACTTTACCAAATATAGGCATAGTTTCACAAATCGATCCCTAAAGTGTCTATCAAGGTCAAAAAATGAATTTTATGATCAATTCATATTGACAACTTGCAAGGTGAAGTTATGAAACACTAGACAACACATAGATATTACAAAAATATGTTAGCCAATAATCCTATAAGGTCACATTATGGATGCATACTCAAATCTCTAAGAAAGCTTCAATGAAACCCTAGAAACCCTATTTTTTGCAACAAATGAGTTAATAAACATGCAAAAATAGAGTGTTAGAGAGATGAAATCCTATAAAAAAAGGCCTCAATGATCATCTAAACCCTAGGAGAAACCATAAATGTTCAATCTGAATGCACAAAATTAAAGTGTGGTTCTAGTTGATAGAGGTGTAACTCTATGAAGCATAGGCACCTTTTTGTGAAAAAAAGGTGCAACTTTATGCTACATAGACACCTATACATGAAACATAGGCACCTTTTTCATAGTTTGAGTGCTAAAAAACAATTTCTACATCATAAAAACTTAATAAAAATTCACCAAAATAGTTAAAATATGTGTGTGGGTCCTATTGGGCATGTTGAAAGGGAAGATGAAGAAAATATTGAAGGTAAATATAATGAAAGATAATGTGATACCACACAATACCTCACCTAGAATCATTCTTCCTCCTACATGAGTGAAAATGGACTATACCCTTGTTCCATTTAGTTTTCTCTTATAATAATGATAATATGTGGATTTCTCAATAGACTAGCATAACTTTTGTATGTTTGAAAATGAGATAGAAAAATCGTAGCATAAGGTTATGATAGCTTGATTCTTAGATCTTATAGGACTTGATGAGGATGAAAAACTCTAGATATAAAGTCTTAAAGAGTCAAAATAATTGGCTAGGATAAATTGATGATGTATGGCTAAGATTGAATAACGATTAGGTTTAGCCTCAAAGATGTAGTGACGTGACAAGTGCCACATGAAGGATAAGATCTACATTTAAGATTGAAAAAAGGAAAAAAATCATTATGTGAATAGTTAGGATTAAGAGTTGGGATTGAAAGGAGTGGATAAGATGGAAAATCGGTTTGACTATTGGAAAGTGTCTAGGTTCAATGAATCTAGATAAACAGTTAGTTACACATGTGAAGGGGATACTTGTCATATGATGGCAATTTGAAATTATGATTCATGTGAACAAGTTAGAGGTCTAGTATTAAATGGACAAGGATAATGAAGTGGAATAATGGGATCATGTGAGGGGAAAAATAATTAAATAAATAATAGAAATTTATTTAATTAAATGTTAGGATAAAGTGGGGAAAGGATGGGAATAATTGAATACATGATCAATATTTATTTAATTAATGGATTATATAGGTGAAAATTAGGTGTGGTTGGGTAAGGTCATATTTTAGGTGTCCATAACAAGAATACAAACATATTCAGGCTTCAAAACAAGATATAACCATTTATATAGTTTATAAAAGATATGTATAAATCATGAAGCAACAACATTGATTCAAACCCTCATAAGTTTCTAATTCAAGATCAAATTTGATGCAAGTAATGAAGATTCAACATTAATCAATCATGACTTCTAGTTATGATTTTTTCTATAGGTAACAAATATAAAAATATTTTTTCTCGTCACAAATTCAAGATTTGAATATCTACTGTTATGGAATCTAGTACTCAATAATGCCATAAGTCAAATGTGTGTGAATGATTTAAACTTACCTAATTTGGGCTTGAATATCCTTTATGAGGTTTCTTGGAATATCCCACCAATGCATTTTCTCTTAGCCTGACTTTCTTTTTGGTGTCCCCTAGAGATCACTTATATAGACTCCAATAATGATGATTAATCATTTTTTTTGGCCAAGCGGTGGAATTTCATAGTGAAGCAATGGAAGAGGGGATAAAATCAAATCAAATTCCAAATTAAATCATCCATGTAGAGAACAATGTGGCTTCACATGAAACCCATTACTTTTATTAATTAAAATTTAAAAAAATGTATTTAATTTTTTACATTAAATAGTTTAACTATATTAGTATTAATAACATTTATACAATAATAATAAATTATTTTTAAAATAAGGTTTATGAAAAAATTATTACTCACCAAAAATTGGTCAATAAATTTGATTCAAAAAATAAATAAAACCTCATATAAATATCATAATTTAACATCGTCCAAAAATTACTCCAACTTATAAATTTATATTATTAATTTTTAAAATATTTAGGAGAGAGGGACAAACTATCAATAATACCATGATTAATTTTTGGTTGAATCTTAAAAAAGTCAACTTTAGGACATTTATCACTAGATGAGCTAATGTGGCAATTTGTTTGTTGAGTTGCACCTTCAAACCTTAGTTGTAGATTAATAAGAGACTAATTTACATTTCTTAAAAAGTTGGAGGTCCTACAAAATTCCATGAAGCTGCTACATGCTTGAAAAGTTAGCTTGCACAACTATATGTATTCTTATTTAAGGGAGAGATACCAATAGTTCTTTGAGATAACTTTGCACACCATTTAAAGCAATTGCATGGAGTATTGTAGGCCTTTCATTTTTTAGAAATGTGAATTATCCTTTTATCTATATACAACTAAGATTTGGAGGTGTGACTTATCACACAATTTGCCACATCTACACATCTAGTGAGAAGTGTCCTAAAATTGGATTATTCAATCAAAACTTAATCATGGTATGTTTGGTAGTTGAGAAAAAAATATCATTTGTTGTTAGAATAATATCATATTTTTATTTAAGATATAACTTAAATGCAACCTAAAATGATATGAATACACTTCAGTAACCATAAATATTGTTATCTCTAACCTTAATATCAAACACAAATTCACCAATAGTTGAACAACAAACACTATTTGTTATAAAAGAAACACTTTACTATTTAAAATATAATTTATATTCAACTTTAAATTGTCAATTCTTTTTTTGACAATCTTTCACATTTCATGAGAAAATACAATATATTTATTGTTCTCACCTTTTATATTTATGATATAATAAAATATTAATTTGAAGTACTTCAATGCATATTCATTCCACTTCAATAATTTCAGACATATGAATAGTATTTTTTTACCTTGACAACAATACTTGTCTAAATGAACACCTTATTCTATAGATGACACACATATAGTCGATAATTATGATATTTATATGAAACAAAAAATATTTATTTTACTTGTTAATGAATTCATTTATACACTTTTATATAACATTTATATATTCTCATGTGTTCAAGTATAGATCTATATTACCCAATATTATTTTTTGATTTACACATGAACTAATAATTAATAATATATAATATAAATATATTACAAAACTAAATTTTATAACCACAAATACTTTACCAACAATTAAACCCCACCTAACTAGTGACCCCATACCTTGACTTATAAGTCGATATAATTGATGTCGTCCTCCCCACATATTTATTATTTTGTTCAATTCCCACTAAGACATAGTATCTTCCTTCCTTGGCCTTGTTTCTCATCCTTGGAATTTTGCTTGTCCTCTCCACATCGATTCCTGCGGGAGCGAACACAACATTTATCTTTGACAAATTCAATGGCTCGGCCCTGGCTTCCTATGGTAACACTTCAATATAGTCCAAATTCCTCTCCCTCACGAGTGAATCCTGACAAGTGTTTGGTCGTGCTCTATATGTATACCCAGTCCACATGAGAGATTTTCTCTCATTGAGCACAACTTTCGTGTTCAACATTGTTCCTTCGGCTTTAGATCCTTCACTAAATCGGCACGGCCTGGCATTTTTCATTACCCCACACAAGTCTCCAGTGGGAGCTTTAGCAGGTCAATACCTCAGTCTTTTCAATGTTTCCTCCATTGGGAAGGCTGGTAATCATCTCTTTGCAGTGGAGTTTGACACAACCAAGAGAAAAGAATTTCAAGATATCAACAACCACCACGTCGGGATAGATCTCAATGACCTCACTGTAAAAACAGGCCCAAATAAATATAATTATGAAATAATAGTTATAAACAATACAAAAAATAGGGCAAAATAGAGCATAAAAACAAAGATAACAGTTGTAGAAAGTATAATAGTCTAACTTGTATTCCAAGCAATCCAACAATTTACAACTGCAGTGTTGTTTGCAATGAACAGCTTCATATTTATAGTGGAGCTTGGAAAATTCTAGTAATCTAGAGACTTCGATAGCTGGAATGTTCTTTTTATGAACAACTTCTAGTTGTTTCAATATTTTGGAAAATTCTTACATTCTAGAAACTTCTTTACATTCTAGACAATCTTACTTCCTAACATCCCCCCTTAAGATTGGATGGAATATTACAAAAAATATACAAAGGAGAGAACATTATAACACTATCCCCCCTTAATGTTCACCTTTCAAATCCAAATTGCTTCCTTTCATGCATCTTTTGCTACTCTATATGCTGCTCCACAAGAAGACAATGATGTAGTTTTTTTCTTTTTGCTACTCCATATAATAGGACTTGTTCCAAGATGAAAATCATAGCCTCTAATAGATTTTCGATCATCTATATCACCACCCCAATCTGAATCATATTCTTTTGTCATAGCTTGTTCCCATTCTTTCTTTCCTCTAGCTTGCTTATATAAAATTGGATCATTAATATGTAACACTTTGGCCATAAAAGCACTACCATTCCTTCCTTGAAGTTTTGATCCTTTCCCATATATATCTTCAATGCTCCTTGTCTTTCGTCTAGCTGAAAAGTCTTCTTCATCATCACTACCTGTAGAAAATGGCTAGTCAAAAACATTAGTTGTTTCATTTTCAATGGTATTGTCATCAGTTGTAGAACTGCACAACTCATCCTCATCAATATTTCCTTGTAAAATATCTGAAAGGTTGGAAGCATTTGTTGTTGTAGAATGAGAATTGGGTATAAGTTGTGATTCTTCATCAAACTTTACATCTCTACTAACAAAGACCTTGTTTGTTGTCAAATCATATAACCTGTAAGCCTTTGATTCTTCATTGTAACCCATAAACAAACACTTATGACTTTTTGGTTATAACTTTTTTCTGTTTTCATCAGGAATGTGTGCCCAAGCAATACATCCAAACACTTTAAAATACCCAATATGAGGCTTTCTTCCACTCCATGCTTCTTCAAGAGTAACATATTTGAGGGCTTTAGTAGGAATTCTATTCACAATATGTGCAGCACAAGAGACAGCCAAACCCCAAAATTTATTATGCAATCTTTTAAAATGCAACATACAATGAGCCATTTCTAGAAGAGTTATATTCATCCATTCAACCACTCCATTTTGTTGAGGGGTATATGGAGTTGTTCTTTGCACTTTAATACCACAACTTTCACAAAATGATTCAAATTCATAATTACAATATTCACCCCCGTTATCTATCCTTAAGCATTTAATTCTTTTCCCACTTTGATTTTCAACTAATGCCTTAAAATTTTGGAAAGCTTCAAATACTTCATTTTTTCTTTCAAGAAAATAAACCCATACTCTCCTGTTGTAATTATCAATAAAAGTGAGAAGGTACCTGGCACCTAAAAGTGAAGGATAGCCTGGTTCACATAAATCACTATGAATGAGTTGCAATGGATGATTAGCTCTCCATGCTTTACCTAAATCAAAAGGATCTTGATGATGTTTCCCTAACACACAGCCTTCACACACACCTTCACAAGCTAATTTTTTTGTTAATCCTCTAACCATATCTTGTAATTTTCTATAATTTATATGTCCAAGTCTAGCATGCCAATGTTTTGACATATAATCAATCTAAGCAATAAAAACATGAGAGAGTGTGTATTTATCATCAACAAACCCCACAAATTTAAATAGACTCTCTTCATGATCAACTCTACCAATAGCAATTATATTGCTTGGGTCTTTTCTATCTCTAATAGTAACTTGATCAGCATTGACAACAAATTCATATCCAGCCTGAACTATTTTATATATTAAATAAGATTTACCCCTAATCCTTTTACTAATAAAACATTTTTCAAAGTCCCATTTGTCACATTAACAGTTCTTGTTCCTAAAACTGGAAGCTTCATTTTATTACCAATAGTTATTTCTTGATTTGAATTCATTTCTTCATTAAAATCAACAAATAAAGATCTATCTCCAGTCATGTGATAAGATGATCCTGAATCTAGAATCCATTATTTATTAAAATCTGGAGCAAAATAACCCCCTTTAACAATGGATTGACCTTTTCCTTTTTTTTTGAAAGGACACAGCCAGAAAGCTATTTTTATCCATATTTTCAACATTAAACCTTTCTTGCTTAGGCTTATATTGTTTCCTTTCATTGTCCCTTTTTTTCAAACAAAATTTCTCAATGTGATTCTCACCTCCACAATACCTGCAAATAATGGGTTTTCTTCCAACTTGCTTTTCTACACCATCATTTCTAGAAAAGTGGTTAGAGCCATCACCATTTCTAGACTTATTTTTCCAATTCTTTTTTTCATCAAAATTTTTAGAAAATTTAGTTTTAGCTACATATGCATGATTCTTCTTAATATATCCTTCTTTAATAAGTTGAACTTCTTCATCTAAAACTGATTTACAAAATTGATCAAAAGTCTACTAGGGGGTATTGGGATTTAGTTGAAGAACCCTTTTCCTTGATTCCTTAAATACCTTGCATGGTTGGGGAAGCTTACTTTCAACCATTGCAATCAACTGAAAAATCTTTTTTTGCATATTCAACACCTATTTTCTTTAGCTGAGCATTTAAAAAAGTAACTTCATTAAAGTAATCAGACATTTTTTCAAAATTAGATGGATCTAAATTATCAATTTTTCTTCTATACTAAACATACTAGCAATATCTACATCTTTATAATCTTTTTTCTAAATTCTCCCACAGCTCTATTAGATTATCAGCATCAACAAATCTTCTATTCAGATTGGGGCTCAAAGCTTTACCAATAATACCTCTAGCTTGCTCCAATTTGCATTTCCACAACTCCTTTTCTCTATCATTTTGGGGTTCTCTGATTTCCTTATTCACTATCCTCCATAGGGCCTTTTCTCTCAAAGCATTCTTGACTACAATCTTCCAATCTCCAAAACCACTTCCATCAAATATTGGCAACACTTCATTTGTAGAGCCCATGTTAGTTAGAAAAAAAATTAGTCTGCAAACAAATATTACTCCAGCAATATAACAGCCCTGCAACCAAATATCTCTCCAACAATATATCAACCCTGCAAACAAACCACTTCCAACAACATATCTACCTTTCAAACAAATTACTCTAGCAAAATATTTCTAGTTGAATCTCTAGCTAAACCTCTAGATGAACCTCTAGCTAAATCTGGCTCTGATACCATGTAAAAATAGGCCCAAATAAATATAATTATGAAATAATAGTTATAAACAATACAAAAAAGGGGCAAAACATAGCATAAAAACAAAGAGAACAGTTGTAGAAAGTATATAATTCTAATTTGTATTCCAAACAATCCAACAATTACAACTACAGTGATGTTAGCAATGAAAAGCTTCATATTTATAGTGGAGCTTGGAAACTTTTAGTAATCTACAAACTTTTATAGTTGGAATATTCTTTCTATGAACAACTTCTAGTTGTTTCAATATGCTGGAAAATTCTTACATTCTAGAAACTTCTTTACATTCTAGACAATCTTACTTCCTAACACTCACTTCAGTAGACTCTATGTCTGTCAGTTACTAGACTGGAGACCAATTCAAACAACTGACTCTCAACAATGGACACAACATTCAGGCTTGGATTGATTATAGCCATCCTCGAAAAGAGCTGAATGTTACCATTACAAAAGCTGGTTCGCTTCATCCACAGAAACCTCTGCTATCTTTAAAAAATATGAGTCTTTGGAAAATTCTAGAAGAAGAAATGTGTGTTGGATTCTCAACGGCTACGGGAACCATGTTTGAAAAGCATTACATACTCGCCTAGAGTTTCAGTACCATCGGTGCGGCACCGGTCTTAAACATATCAACTCTTCCTTCTTCCTTAATACCCACCAAGTCCAAGTCATGGCTAAGACTAGGCATAGTTGTAGCTTTGGTTGTTCTGGTCTTCTTATGTGTTGGGGTAGCAGTTATTTGGTTCATACTAAAAAGAAACAAGTATAACGATGATATTGAAGAATTGGAAATGGAGTATTGGCCTTAAAGATTTAGCTACAAAGACTTATATATTGCCACCAAGGGCTTCGGGGACGACCAAATTTTAGATTTTGGAGGCTTTCGCCAAGTTTTTAAAGGACTTCTCCCTGTAAATGGCTTGGAAGTTGCCATCAAATTCATTCTCAGACCCAACACTGAAGGCATGAAGGAATTCGTAGCAGAGATTTCGAGTATTGGTCGTTTACAGCACCGGAATCTTGTGCAAATCATAGGGTATTTTAGGTGGGGAACATAGTTATTCATAGTTTATGACTACATGCCAAATGGAAGCCTAGATAAGATGATATTTTGGAAACCAAAGACAATACAAGGGTGGTCTAAAAGGCATAGAATTCTCAAAGACGTGGTAGCAGGATGGCTATATCTTCACGAGGAGTGGGAGCAAAAGGTGCTATACAGAGACATCAAATCCAACAATGTTCTTTTGGATTCGGAGCTTCAGGAAAAGCTCAGGGATTTTAGGCTTGCTCGTTTGTATGAGCATAATGAAAACCCACAAACTAGCTGTGTTGTGAGCACCATTGGCTACATAGCCCCCGAATTGATACAGTTAGGAAAGGCCACTCCTAGCAATCATGTATTTAGCTTCAGTTTGTTCATGCTGGAGGTTGCATGCGGAAGGAGACCTGTTGATCCTTCTCTCAGTGATTCGAAAGTAGTTTTGATAGACTGGCTGCGCGAGCTCTATGCCAATGATAGAGTGATCGATGCAACCGATCCCAATCTTGATGGTGAGTTTGCAGAAGAGGAGATGGAACAGGTGCTTATATTAGGACTGTTATGTTGTAATACCAAAGCACAAGCACGACTTTTCATTAGACAAGTTATACGAATACTTGAAGGCGAGGAATCTATTCCAGGATTTTTCCCCTTTCCAATTTCGTTTGGAATGGACAATTGTTTGTATAATAGTAATATTGATATAGTTTTGTGTACTTGGCCCTCCAATTCTTTCTAGGGAAGAGAGATTTAGGTTAAGCTCAGCGTGTCTACACCATCTGTCAATCATGGCCTATAAGCGATACTATTCGTCCCTGTATAAATCCTCCTCTACTAGCTTTCTTCAGAACTTGTTCTATTGAGAAGATTTAGTCCTACACGGATTCAGTCTCTCAATTTTTTCTCCTTTGTAGTGACAGGTTTTATTTCCCTCGCTTGTCAGAATTGACATGTTTGTTGTCATTATTCATCGACCACCGATTTCCAAATCATGTGGAATATTCGCTTCACTATAATACAAATAACTATTAATATCTTCAATTTACAAATCAAATATATGCTACTACTTAAGGATGTAGTTTCATTATAATAGGTTTTCTTTTTATAAGTGATGTTTTAATAAATGGAAAATCGATTAATTTTATATAGATCATAATTCTCAATAAGGAGAAAATTCTTAGTTCATGTGGAAAAAATTATAGTTTTCTTTGGACATTGTGATGTTAAAGTATTTTACGTTTTGATTTTATTTTAAATGATTAGTAAGATTGGTTAAGTGGGTGGTTAATATTTTGATTTTAAAAAATATTGATATTTTATAAAATTTATTTAAATTTAAATGATCGTGAAGTATGTCATATTAATAAGTATCTGTCAATTTGTAAATTATTGGTAGCAAAATCAATTAATTAAAATTTGTAAAATAATTTAATTATAAACTTGTTGATTCAAGTTTTAATTTATAAGAAATGTCTATTATAATTTCTTATATCTTGATATAAAAAATCATAAGATTATGTTCCCTAAACACAACCTTTTCAAACCCCTGCAAATAGAACTATAAATATTAAACCAATGCTCAAAATATTTCTATCATTCATTCATTAAACACACCAAAAGTTTGTTAGTTAATACTATATTTTTTTCTAAATTATTATAGAAATGGAAAGAGGGCCAAGATCAAGACCACGAGTCTATTCAAATAGAAGCTAAACTTAAAAAAAATTAATGATATCAATATTTTATAGAAGTAATAAAAAATTAGGTTTGTATTGTAAAGACATGAATGATATATTTTTCATATACATTTAATCAAAATATTGATTTTTTTTTTTAATAAGATTATATTTAAATTTTCTTAATGTTTTAATCAAAACTAGGGATTACAATTTTGTAAGGATAAAAGAGAATTTAGGAATTTAGGTAGTGAAATATTTTTTATTTTTTATTTTTTTAATAGTAAATATTTAGATTTTCATAATTGATGAAAATGTTGGGTCTATATTTTTATAAAAAGATCAGTGTGATATTCACTTCTTTCATAGGTTTGTGTGTTTAATATTTTATAAATTTTTTGATTTACCAAAAAAAAATGTTGTGTTTAAGGTTGCTATCATATTTCTCTACCTCTTTAAGATAATAATTTTTTTTGGTAATATATTCATTCATCTAGTGGATGAATTTTTGGGTGAAAGACATAATATTGATCAAAGAATTATCACACAAATAAAGACTTTTTCATAGATTTATGGAATTGTTTGACATCTGAAAAGAGCTTAACTTTCACATATTACTCTATTTAATTCATTATGTTAAAAAAAAAAATTACATATTTTTTGTTTCAATGGGAAAATGGACTCCTTTATTTTTAGTTATGTTAGGATATCATTAAGTTACTTTTTGATGTTTATTATATATATTTTTAAAGAATAATCATAAATTTATAATCTCTTTTTATTTGTCACCAATCATTGAATCTAGTGTTCTTTAGTCAAATTAATCATGGCATGTTGTATAGTGATCCAATTCATTATTGAAGTTGAATAAAATTAATCAATTTCATTATTTTCTATTTATTTTATTGATATATTTTTTGAATATATTATTTTTAAATTTTTATATGTTAGTTTTTTTTTTAAACACATCTAGTAAACATAGGCTTATTGTAGAAAGAATTATATAAATTAATTTATTTACAATGATTTTTTTTTTTGTGTTCAATAGTATACTAAATAAAGAAATATGAAATTATTATTTTTATGATCGTCACAATAGTTCATTTCTATTTAATATAATTTATTGTTGGTTATAATTCAAAAATTACAAATGGGCCTAATAAAGATTTCAAGGTTCTATGATCCACCATTTGTTATGATTTTGATGATAATTTTAAATTCTGTAAATTCATTTATTATATATTGTTTCTATGTATTAGTTTATGGTAGTTGTGTAGCTATAAATATTAGGGATGGGCTACATGAAAATAAGAGGTCAATTATTTATAAAATATCCTTAGTAAGATTAGAATAATTTGAAGCATCTTTATTTTGAATTTACATTAATGAATAAGTATGTTTATTGTACATATTTTTTATGCCATCCTTGATTATGTTTGATAATATGATTATGTCTAGCATTATTGTTAATTATTCTAATGTAATTTTTATTTGATAAATTTGGTGTGACAAATAGAAACATCTATGATAATCTAGCTTATTAGAGAAAAAATCATAATCTTGTGAGAGATAAATGTGAACTCAAATCGTATCAAATCTTGCAAATTACATATTTTTATTGAATGCATGTATATTCTATACAATAAATTTGTATCTCTAATCTCATTTAGATATAAAAGAAAATTTGTTTAAATTTTGTTAATGAATAAATTTTATGTTTTTAAAAAAAATGATAAACAAGATAACATATCATGCCTTAAATGACCTAAATTATTCAAAATGTATAACATTCATTCTATTATTTGACTATCTTATATACAAATTACAATTCATTTGATTCATGATCTCTATTATTAGTACTTGTCGTCAGCCAAAACTATTGCAATGAGTTTTGTTTTTCTTAGTTAAATATTTATTAATAAGTTAGCTTTCAACGAATCAAAAATAATAATTTTTTTTGAAAAAAAATAAAATTCAATTTTATAAAGTGAACTTGTTATTTATTTAATTTTATAAATTATAAAAAATATTTATTGTGATTATGATTGGCTAAAAAAATTTGTGTTATTGATGGATTTTGAGGAAAAGTGAAAATGAACTATTATTTTGCCTATTATTATTTTGACTATTTTTAAGAAGATATTTCTAATTTGACTAACTCATGTTGCTCGAGTAATTCTTCTCCGAGAATTCTTAGATAAATTTTATATTTATATAATTATTATTTTTTTCTTCTAATTATATTATATTATCATTTGAGTTTTTTATTTTTTGTTTGATATTTATAATATCTTTATAATATTTAAAATTTTAATATATAATTATTTTTATATAAGATAATTGATTTTTATATAATATAATTAAGGTAAGATTAAAAATTATTAATATTAATATAAATACATATAATTATTTTTATTCCATTAAATTAAAATATAAACATGCATTGCTCTCCAATTTACATTATAATGATTAATATATTATCCATATAATTTTAGTAAAAAATAATATTAATTTAACATTTTTACATGATTATATTAATACTATAATTAATAAAACTAACATTTAATTTATTCACATTAATGAAACTTACATTTATTTTTATTATTAAATCTAAAATATTATAATTAAAATACTATAAAGACGAAGTACTACGGCTACGTGGCACTTGTTTGATTGTCTTATATTGAAATTACCATTCATTTAATATCTTTTTGACTTATATTTCCAAGTATGTGTTCACAGATTTTTATTATAAAATCTCTCCTTTCGTGTGATGAGGGTTCAGCCACGATTGAAATGCTTGTCGTGTTAAGCTTGAATGAAGGAAAACCGTTAACGTGGAGTTCGAAGCGTCCTTATTTTTCTAGACAACTGACCGCAGGTATGTGGTTTTAAAAGCTGGGGCGTCAACTGAAAAACTCCAATACAATTGAAGGTCGATTATCATGGGGGTGGGAAGGATTCTTGTCCTCGTAGTCTTCGTCGTCCTTGCCGCTGCAGAAACCCATACAAGTTTTACCTTGACTCAATTCAATGTCTCAACCCTCGACTTATTCGGAAATGCTTCTGGGCATTCCAATGGCGTCTCCCTCACTAATCAATCACAGCACGTGTTCGGTCGTGCTTTATACCCTCTACCTGTGCGAATGAAAAATACAACATTTCGATCATTCAGCACTACATTTGTGTTCAGCATGGTACCTTATTCTCAAGATCCTTCACGAAGCGGGCATGGGTTGGCTTTTATCATCACCCCTCACAAGTCACCCGTTGGGGTTTTAACAACTGAGTATCTGGGTTTGTTTAATCTTTCGAGCAACGCACAGCCCTACAATCATCTGTTCGCTGTCGAGTTTGACACAATCAAGAACGAGGAATTCCAAGACATCAACGACAATCATGTGGGTGTGGATATCAACGAACTCACCTCTGAGGAGTCCAAGCCTGCAGGTTATTGGTTTGACAGTGAGTTCCGAGATTTGGATCTCAACAATGGACAGAACATTCAAGCGTGGATTGATTATGATCATCTTCAACGGGAGCTTAATGTCACCATTGTAGAAGCCGGTTCGCTTCGGCCGGGAAAACCACTTATTTGTCTAAAAAATTTCAGTCTGTCGGCCATTCTTGAAGAAGAAATGTATGTTGGTTTCTCTGCGGCTACAGGAACATATGTTGAAGACCATTATATTCTTGCTTGGAGCTTCAGTACAAATGGAGCAGCTTCTTTCTTGGATACGACTCATCTTCCTTCCTTCCTTCCACACCATAGCCTAAACATTGGACTGATAGTCAGTGTTAGTGCGATTCTCACATTTGTAATATGGGTAATGCTTGTAGGTCTTCTCCTGTGGTTGAAGAGAAGACAGCGCAGGAATTTTGTCGAAGAATGGGAGGCCGGGTATTGGCCTCACAGATACAGCTATAGAGACCTGAATATTGCAACAAAAGGATTCAGAGACGACCAAATTTTGGGCTCTGGAGGATTCGGTCGTGTTTACAAAGGTGTTCTTCCTGCTACTGGGCTCCAAGTTGCGGTTAAATCTATCTGTCAAGAAGGAGTAAAGGAATTTGTAGCAGAAATTTCTAGTTTGGGCCGTCTCAAGCACCGGAATCTTGTGCAAATCAGAGGCTACTGCAGGCGAGAAAAACAGTTATTTGTAGTTTACGATTACATGCCCAATGGAAGTCTGGACAAGCTGATCTTCGAGAATCCCAACGGAGTGCTGCGATGGCCGCAACGGTTCAAAATTCTGAAGGATGCGGCAGCTGGGTTGCTGTATCTTCACGAAGAATGGGAGCAAACGGTAGTACACAGAGACATCAAATCCAGCAACATTTTATTGGATTCGGAGCTCAATGGAAAGTTAGGAGATTTTGGGCTTGCTCGCCTGTATGAACATAATGAAAACCCGCACACAAGTCGCTTAGTGGGGACACCGGGATACATTGCCCCGGAATACATTAACACAGGAAAAGCGACTACCAGCACGGACGTGTTCAGCTTTGGCGTAGTGATGTTGGAGGTTGCTTGTGGAAGACGGCCTATTGATGCTGCCCAAAGCGTATTGGTGGATTGGGTGCGAATGCTCTATGCGAACAACCGGTTGGCCGACGCAGCCGATCCCGTGCTGGGTGGTGATTACGTTGACGATGAGATGGAACGTGTGTTGAAATTGGCAATCCTATGTTGTGATCCTCGTCCGCAAGCAAGACCTGGCATGAGGCAACTGGCTCAAATACTTGACGCCCAAGATTCACTTCCGCCCTTTCTTCCGCTTCCCTTTTCTTACGGAGAAATCGGTTGTGTGTAACATGCACCAGGTTCAATAGTCTTCTATCATTTCATGTACATATTACGACTGCTTTGAAAGAAATCATACTGTCTCTTCCACAATAATTTTTTTGTGTTCACACTTGAAAGTCAAGATACAAATCCTGGATTATTTTCGTTTACTATAAGTTCATGGCAGCGAGGTTGTCCCCTCAACTGCTGACTGTATTTTTGAGATATAGTAAATGCTCCGCTATAACTTTGCTTGTCATTTTATTTTCCTAAAAATTAAGCGAACGATAAGTATGAATGGGAAGAATTACATCATTATGTGCCTTGGGATATTAACATACGACTTCTGTAATTTCTTTCAAGTTATATAACTTAATATTTCAAATCTATTTGGTATTAATACTGATTAATTATTTCTTCATCACATTAAGTTTAATTCTTAAGTTTGAAGGGTTTTACAGTAGAATGATAAATCTTGAAAGGTTTTAAAGTGGAATGGTCAAATATGAAGATTTTTTTTATTTTTATTTTTATTTTTATCCTTTTTTGAGTTTTTTAAGATGGAAAAAAAATTATTTTGTTATTTTCCTTTTAATAATAAAGAATAAAATCACTAGTAAGTTATAAGTTAACAAAATATATAATTGTATTATTTCTTAAATGTTTTTTTTCAAAAATTGATTAGTTTGAGTGGTTTGTTATTTTCTTTTCAATATTTTTTAAAAATGTTTACTAAAAAGAATAAAGATAAAAAAATTGTTGGAGTGGAGGCATTCAATAAAATATAAGTGGGTGAAAATTATGTTCAAAAAAGAAAAAGAAAAAGAATTGGTTAAGAAAGAAGGAACATAATTGGTGTATCTATATAAACAATTGGGAAGTCTATATAAACAATTGGGAAGCCATTTTGGAACAAATAAAAAGCATTCCAAAATTAATATGAAAGATCTTAAAATAGTAATAGTACTAGAATGTACTAGTAAATTGTCAATAGACACAAATATTTATAGCCCCATTTCTAAATGGTGCACCTGATTTTTTTTTATTGCAAAGGCATTTCATGTAGTATTTGGTGAATAAGGCTATAAATAATTTTTCTATTACCCATTTGATAACACTTTTAGATTGTAGCATTAATTTTTTAAATATATTATTCTTAAATATTAAAAAAATATAAATCTATATGTTTATGCTTTACACATTGTTAGAATTCATAGATTTATATTTTTGTGAAATGTACATTGTTAGGTGTATTATCACCTAAATATTTTTTTTACTATCACAATCCACCATTATACAATTAAAATGTGTTATTTTGTAGTATATATGTTATTATATTAATTAGTGTATATATTCATTAATTTTTTTCTCTTCAACCTTCAACATTAAAGCACAAAAATCGTAAATATATATATATAGATATAAGATTCTAATCTACATTAAAAAATGGTAAATAATAGGCTTTCTATGTGTTTTTAATTAAGGGAAAAATATGTTCTTAAGGGACCCAAAAGCCTATTACAAAATGTTTCTTAAATGATTAACAATCAAAATTAACAAATAAACTACAATAAATCTTTAAGAGTATTGGTTGCATCTAGCTCTTGTTGATAAAAACGTTGATGAAGGTTGATAAAATTTAGTGATTCTTTCTTTTTATCTTCAAAAGAATTCTTCTTTCCACATGTTCTACACCAAGATGCTTCAAAATTTGTGACATGCCTCTTCATCAATTTGTTGTCTTCTTTACATAATCCTTCAAGGCATAACACTTGCTAAAGGTTTTTCAAATGGGTTTGTAAGCTAAGTGGGCTTAACCTTAGGGAAAAGCTCCATGGTTAAGCACATTTGAGTTAGAGTAGTATTGGGATGGGTGACCTCCTAGTAAGGCCTAGTGATTCACCTCTGTGAGCATCATCTAGATGCAATGAATGCTAAGTGGACCATTCATCATCATGAGAGATGGATTCTTGTGAATCAGTACTAATGAAATATGGGTGAATGAGTTTGACTCATAAAACTACATGGTTGGATCTTGATAGCAATATCAAAATTTGACACGATGGGGAAAATATCTCCTACTTATCAATTGATGAGCTAAAGGAGATCTATAATGAATGGTTCATAAGGAACAACAATTGCTAAAGGTTTTAAAAATAGGGTTGCAAGCTAAGTGGGCTTAACCATGGCGGAAAAACTCTATGGTAAAGCACACTTGAGCTAGAGTAGTATTGGGATGGGTGACCTCTCGAGAAGGCCTAGTGCTTCACCTTCGTGAGCATCGGCTAGATGCAATGAGTTCTAAGTGGACCATTCATTATCATGAGAGATGTGTTCTTGTGAACCATTGCACATGAAACATGGGTCAATGAGTTTGACTCGTAAAACACCACGATTGAATCATCATAGCAATATCATAGTAAATTTTCCATAATTTGACTAATTTATGATTATGCATTACAAAATGCAAACATGAAATCAATTTTTTTTTATTTTAAAACCATAAAATTAAATTCACAATACAATTTTGAGATCTAAAGTGGAGCTATTGATTGATCCTAATCTGAAAATGAAGATCTTGATGTCTTTTTGTAACAAAACAATACACTTTTCACCTTTTTGATGATATGCACAATGCCTAAATGAGTGCAATGAACACTTTTAGATTTGATTTCAGATCTAAGGTGACCTAATATATATTTGTAAATGCAATTAAGATGTATATCTGACCTAAGATGACTAAAATTAAACCTATTTGAACTTAGGATGCAGTATGATATAAAATCCCACTTTTGTGTAATGATGGATGTAAAACAATGCAATCTTAATATTAGATCTAAGATGATATGCTTCAAATTTCAAAAGGTTTATAGTAAAAACCAATTGGGTTTACCAAAAAATTTTGGTGGGAAGAGTGAGAACCTTAGGATTCAATGAGGGATAGTCACCTTTTCGCTAACAAAAACTTGGCGAATTAAAGATGGGAAAGGACATGAGATTAACTTACAAGGAGAAGGACAGGATTGAATATGTTGGCATCTCGAAGAGGATGAGAGCTCACGTGAAGAGAAAGGTTGTTTCTATGCCCTAGGAGATTCATGCCCTCAAAAAGATCACCCAGGATATGTGCAACCTTGAAGCTAAGGTTGTTGATACTTTAAAGTTCTTAGAATAGCTCTAGTTGTGCACCAGATTTTGTGTTGGCCTTCCCTGGCTCCAGGCTTGTGGCTATGGTTTCTTCTAGTCTTTTCTGTTTTACAGCTGTCCTATTTTTTTGGGCACAGTAATGCTTTATCTTTATTTAACTTGTAAATTTTGTGGTTTCGGGTCCTTGTAAAGCCCATTTTTTTCCTTTATCAAAAACTTACAACTTGAAAGGTGATTCAACCAATCCTTGATCTACAATTCCCTTTTTGGGGGGTGGATTGAGTTGGGTGATTTGAAAATGGACTTATGATGAAATGCAATGATGCAACTAGATAATTATAAAAATGCATTAGTCTGATATGAATACAGATAATCTGGAAACTGATAACCAAATTTAATGACTGGATGTGAATAAAATAGATATGTGTGCACCCGTGTCTCAATTTTGAGCCTAATTTGAGTGGAAAAGGGTACCTAGGGCACCCTAGACTAGAGATATAAAGTTAAAATCCACTTTCATATTCCTCAAGTCCTTGGTCCATGGCTTCTTCCTTTCTAGTCTTATTGTAAAATCTTCATCAATCATTGAGATAATTTAATCTTTATTTAACAATTCTCACATGTCTAGATATATGAGGTTAATCTATAGTGAAAATGATTTTTTCTATATTCCTCTTGATCTTCAAATTAAAATTTATAACATGACATTTGAAATAATAATAACAATCATAGTAAAATTAGTAATTCTATAGTTTCTACACTTTTTATTTATTCTAGGTCATAATTATTTATTAGATACATGCTTTCTATCAAAGAAATCATCTATAGTATAGTAATAGTGGCTGGGTTGATCAAGTTTATGAATTCTAAATTGGTTTAGTATAGTCTAGACAATATTAATATTTAAAGCATTTCTCTTACATACAACAATCTTAGAGGAAATGGTACTATAAAATGACTACCTAGCCTAATTCCTATAGAGAGAGAACAATATTACAAGACATTCATGTGCTCCTTCAAAAGGAGAATCAAACACTTATGGGAAAGAACGTATGGGGAAGGTTTGAAAATAGGATATATATACATATATATAGTCCTATCCATGTATATGGAAGGTCTTGAGGTAGTTAGAGATCTAATAGGTAATTTTAGTAAGTCTTAATGTATTTTTTGTCTTGATATAGAGATATTAAGTAGTAGAGGTCATAGGTTGAATAAAGATTGCTGATGGATAGATGGATAGGTTTATAGTATATGGCCAAGTAGTATTGGGAGGATGTAGTTGATAAAGGCATTTTAGATGGGTATGAAGCAAGGGTAGGATTGAAACTAGGATCAATTTTAGAGATTTAATCAATCTAAGGGTTGAGAATTTGAATTTTATATTTTCTAGGGTTTTAGATTTATTGTTTAGGGTTTTAGATTTATTATTTCTGATTTGAGATTTATTATTTAGGGTTTACACATGGTACATACTAGTTCAAATGAAATACATTCATTTTCCTAATTAAAGGTTTCATTTATAAACATGAAATATAAACCCTAAAATATATTTATCATAAAACTTAAACCCTAAAGACAAAAATATATATTAAAAAGTAAAAAATCCTACTTGGAGGCCTTCAAGAGGTGTGAGGTTGGTAGGAGTTGACAAGAGGTGGCCAAGTGGGTACCTATTCTTGGTTTCTATCAACCTCTTACAACTACTAGAAAAAATGAGCTTGCAACAATTTAAAAATATATGATTTTACAAACTATGTACACATTTACATTGTGATCCTTGATCATAACATTTACTAGTTTTATTTTAAGGCTTAGGTACCTGATACTAAATAAGTATCTATTTTTTCAAAAATGGGTGCCTATTCTTGTTAATATTTTTTCTTCACCTAACACTTGCTCCATGTGTGGACCAAACTTCTTTGTTTTACCCACATTCCACTTTAATCTATTTTTACTGTTAATAAAGATGATGATTTCACGAAATGGGTAAGAGAGTGACGTAGGCACTTAAAATTTTGGCATAAATGTAGTTACTAAACTATATTTATTGAAGTTACATATTATATAAGACTTCATGATATTTTTTCTAATGTCCATTAGTTAGAAGCTTGCATTCAAAAAGATTTTTTTTTAATTATTTTCATTATGTAAGAGTGGATTCCTTCAATAACATTGAAAAATAGATATCTCCTATTGTGACTTTGACATTGAATAGATACTAAAATATTCTCTATATATATGCCCACATCCCAATGAAACTAGATAAAAAATAATCCTAAATGATCAAAGAAAAGAATAATTTGAGAAACAACCACAACCATAAAATATAAACTCTTAGAAAACCATTATAGATTAGGTTTCCCCACTTACAATATTTAGAATGCACTTTAGATTCCCAAGGACCATGTAAAAAAAAAGTTTTAATACCTAGGAATTTTTTGATGGGAACTTCACTTCTTAAAATTGCATAATCTAGGTTCACACATATGATCATTTATTTATGAATGACTATCACATTCTCATATTGACAATTTCTCTTGTCTTTGTAGTTACATCATTTTTATGCATGTAACCTGATAAAAAAAAAATTAACAACTTTATTAACTATTTGTATTAAAAATATAAGTATTTATCTCCAATTCTTTCTCCTTATTTCTATAAATAATCTATATGTTTCCCCCTAAAAATTATTATAAACAATTTATAAATTTTAAACTAGAAAAGAAAATCAATTAAAATAATTTAAATTGAAATAGAAAATTTGAAATATGAAATAAATTTCTTATATATATTTTCACCTAACATAAATGATCAAATATATTTAAAACAAAGGGGTCTAAAGTTTGAAGTATTAATTTTAATGGTTGAAAACTAAATATCTAGTTGACTACACTCTTTTTTCATGAAGAAAACTAAGTCATAAGAAAACTAAATTGTAGGAAATTAGTATTAGCTTCAAAATTTATTGAAAGGTAAAAACAACAATGAAAATAAAATCATTTTAACATAGGAAAATAATGACATCAAACAATGTAAGTGTAATCAAGGGAAATGTCATATATAGAACCATTAGAGACTCTTTGCAACTCTTTAGATATTGCAACACATGATTTGAATCTTTCGTATTATGCTAGTAAATGTGATAATAAATTATTATTTTATTCCTATTACCTTTTCTCAGGTGATTGTCCTATAAATTTCATTTTATTTTTTCACCATATAAATCTTATAAATAAATTTAGAAATAAAGTATATGTTAACTAATTAAAATTTTATTTTACATCTTTTCTATTGAAGAATCTCAAAATTTGTCATTTTATATATTATTTTTATTCATGTACTTAAAAGAAGAGAATAATAACTCATCTTCAATTAGAATATCATATATCTATTACTTTTTAATTATAGAATTTTGAACTAATTAAATTTGGGAATCACAAAAAACTTTCACTAAATCTTCAATATTCTAACTTTGACATCTTGTGGTAATAATACTTTATTCTAGAAATCACGACTTCACAGACATTTTCCCATCCAATGAAACATTCGCATCCTGTGCAGGTAGTTCTACGGTTCACAGACTGGGCTGTCCTGCTCCCACAAAAGTCGTCCTCAGTTACACACGTAATGTTTTGAGGGCGAACATAAAGGCGAGGATGGGAAGTTCTTTATTGTTCTTGGAAGTCATTGAGCTTAGGTGAGGGCAGGACTCTAAGATACTGTTGAGGAGACGTTACTGGTTACGTCAAACGTGGATTGGTTTGAAAGAAATGTCTCTATAACGGTAATTTATATTAATGTTATTATTATTATTTTTTGTTTTGTTGTAAGGTTTTATATCAAATTCATGTATTCAATACAAGAATACAAGTCTTAGATTAAAATATTTTCAACTGATAGTTAAGGATTGATGGGCATCTATTATGTCAAAGTCACTAGAGGTAAGATACAACCTTCATCTCTAATGATGTCGGGGTCTTTCACTTAGCAAACCTTGATCCTTCATAGACTTATTCAACACCATTAAACTTTATCAATAGACCAATGACATTGAGAATATACTATTTTTACTGATTCAAAGTGGTTTCTAATTGATAAGTTAGGTAGTCTTTAAGAATAGTTGTAAATGATAAGTTAAATAGGGGGAAGATTTGAATATGAAATAATTCTTTTTAAATGAATAAGTGTCTATTATCATTTACAAAATCATTTTATACATATTCACAGAAAAAAAGTGGGTGAAAAAGGTTGCACCCCTAGAGGCCTTATGGGTCTAAGGCTCGAAGCATAAAAAACATATAAACTTAAACAAGTTGTTAGGTGGCTATCTAGCAATAACAAAGGGGGGCTCAGAGGAGGACCCCAATCATTTGGTTTTCCCCACACATCAATGGAGTCTGAGGTGTTGGTGGAGTGTTCCAACCATCATTATATGTATCTCTTTTTTCTTCTTCTTCTTCACAACGAAGAAAAATAGCAAGAGTTAGTTGAGAAAACTTGCTAGAATTAGACCAACTCGAATAACAACTAATAGGCCACCAAAAGTTCCTCATGTTGGTGGAAAAGAGGTGGGGCATTGAAAAGCAAGTTGCAACCAACCCTATTGAATACTATCCCTTCATCCACCTATAGGAGAAACCCAGGAGCAAGACTCTAGGGAACCTCAAGTAGAAAGGCTACATCTAAGACATCACCCATGAGAAGACGAGTGGCCCCTGGAAGAAGAGGGAGACACAGGAACTCTAGAAACTATACGAGGAGCATTTCCACTATTGTTGAGGATCACTTGCAAATGGGTCATCTCAAGTGCAACCTCGTTGGCATGTGTTTGAGTCTATCATAAAATATTTAAGAAAATCATAGCTTTAGTAAAACCAAAAACATGTTAATCAATAGAACAATTGGAAAAAAATAGTCAAATTTCTATCTTTCCAAATGCTAAAAAGAATTTCCACCATGAAAGCATGCTAAATCTATTTGTTTTTATGAGGGACGAGGTCATTCCCCTCAAAGAACCACATTCCATAAAAAGGGGTATGGTTTGAAGGGTTTGAAAAAATCGTGTACCCAAGTTCAAACATTCTGAGCTCTAGGACAAAACCAAAATAGGTACCTGAAAGACCCTGGATACACACAAAATGGGCAATGAGGACCAAAACCCGCCAAATGGAATAAACTAGACCCAATGAGAAGCCTTTGAAAAATAATACACCAAGTAAAATGAGCCAATTTTGGCTCCAAAACAAGTGTCCAAATTATGTGAAAATGTGCTATCAAAAAGAGATTGATGATTGCAAACACCACCATTGATTCAAAGTGGGAATCATGGGAAATTGGGGAGAGAGCTAAAAATATCCTTGTGATGGTTTGTAATTTTGGAATGTTTTATTTGGACACCACTTCCAATATTTCCACCAAGGCCTACAAGAATTGATATTAATTTTGTAAATCATATTGATCAAAACTATCATCATAACTATATCAAAAGTTTCATGATCCTGATTAGAAAGGTAAAATTTGGCTTTAGCTTGATGGATAGAAGATCTTATAGATTTCTAATTCATTTCTTGTGAAATATCAATGCACAAACCCACAACAACCTTGCCAAAGGGTGATCATGATCATACAAATGGGATACGACTAGATATTATGTTGATTAATGGAATGCCCATTATGAGATCTATAACCATCATTGAGAAGTCAACATTGCATGGATTCCCAAGCTCTCCAAATATTTTTTCACAAATTTCCCTTGATTTGGATTGAGTTTTCATACTGAGAAGGGTTTGAATCCCAATCCCCTTCCATGTAGCTCATCCAATAAGACGATGAAAAGTGATACAATGTCAAATAGGGATTTTCCAAGCTACATTATCATGAAGGGCATACATGATTTGGTGGAACCTCTAAAAATTTTTGTGTTCCATTGATATTTGATGCATATTTGGCTATCTTTTTTGGTCTAGGGTGTGTCATGTGGTTTAGGGTTTTGGTTTGGCCCCCGTCTAGGGTTTTGTTTGTGTCCACAAACCCTTAGAAAAATCCTAAGTGTTAAAATCCTTGCATAATTCTAATTTGCAGTTGACCTGTGCTAGCCAGTTCCCAGTTCCTCAAGTTATAACTAAGGTTGTCATTTGCTTATTGGCCCCTATTACCTAGTCTACCAGTCATTACCCGTTGGATTATATTAAACATATCAAAAGAAATGGGTCTAAAAATCTTTAAATATTTACCATTTATCCTAAGTTCTAGTTTTTAATAATGCTTAAAGTCTTTTACGTTATCGACCTAGGAAACGAACCCTTTTTAGTCATCACTTAGCACACATGTCTATTATTTAGTGCTTATGAAATTGTCATCAGGTCCCACCCAATACATCCTATTGGTTCTCCTCTTCGCCAACCTCTAGGAATAAAATAATCTAATAAAAGAACCAATGGGGTAGCAGGTGAGTGACACATGTCCATCCTTGTGGCAGGTCCTACCAACACTTCAAAGCATCAGTGATAAAAGGTTATGGAATTGATAGATCAGATGTAATCTTATGGTTTGATCTTGAATGCTCCCCATGAGCCCACTAGGTATGGTTTGATCTTGAATGCTCCCCATGAGCCCACTAGGGACCTACTATTAGATCTTAGCTCTTAGAGGGATGGCGGGCAAGCACCATGTGGCACCATCACCACCATCCTCAGGATTATAGAAGGTATTGAAATATTAGGTGAAATACTTTGAGCAACTATGGTAGTGTTAAAAGGTGTGCTACTAAAGAGATATAAGTGCATGTGCAAAATTGCTCCACAAGATGTTTTAATCTCGACAATTCATCATAAAGGAAGGTTAAATATCTAAGTGCTAGGCTTGGAAATTAAAGGACACACATATTAAGGGTTGTTGGGTTGATATGGGTCATGGCCTACTAGCCTACGATTTTTGATCTAAACCATGTATATTCTAGAGGGCTAGCGGGTGGTTGCCATGTGGATCCTCTCATGACTTGTAAAGCATGGTGGTGCCACAAAGCCAACGAAAAGGATGCCCACATGGAAAATATTGGGCCCAGTGGATTTTGAGTAAGTGAAAAGGAGAATGTTCAAACTATTTTGACTACATCTTGGTCACACATTGATCAACAACATGATGAGATATATAGTGGAAATTCAGAGTTGCTAAAAAGGACATCATGGAGCCATTTTGGTTCATGTGAGTGAGGAGTAATGGCAGAGTTGACTTTTTTTTGCTGAACCAAGAGGTTTATTCACCATAAAAGCTTGATTTAAAGCTTTTTTGTTGATTACAGAGCATTTCTAAGGCATTTGAAAGCTATTGTAGAGCATTTAAAGTGTTTGACATCCTCAAAATTAGGGTTTTCCATGATACAAACCAATAAGTAAAATTCACACTTCTTGAGCTAGAAACTACTCAGGTTTTCATTCAATTGAAATTGTTGTAATTTGATTTCTAGTTAGGGCTTCTTTTAAGGTTTGGTATTCATCTAGATTGTTGTAAATTTGTGATTTTAGCCACTCTTTCCATCATTTCTTCACCTAAAACCTAAAAGCCCTAGTCTAAACTAGTGAACCCCTAGATCAAATTACTCATTAGATATGGCACCAAAGGTAAGACCCTTTGTCCAAGACTTTATTGACCAATTGCCACCCTCAACAACTAAGAAGCGGTTAGGTCAACCCATGTTTAATAGAATTGGGGTTATAGATGTTGTTGCAAACAAAGGATGTACCATTAAGGATGCTACACTACCATACATTGGATGGACACTTTTTCAAGGTTGGTTTGGTAACATGAATGCCCACATTCCAATTTGCAACCCTTGGAGGGTGGATATGGCTAAATTGGTCGTCCCAAACATGTATTTGGAAATTGACCTCCTCAAGTTTTTTTCTGCTAATTATGACCCTATTGTTAGGGTAGTTAGAACCATTCTGGGTAGGAGATGTTTTGGGTTACAAAAGATGAAATTGTAGAATTTTTCAAATTAAAAAAATGGATCAATGACATGGTACATATTGATGAAGAGAAAATAAGGGAAGAGTATGAGAAAGTGAGACCTACATTCAAAGTCTTAGTGCAAGCTCACTTCTTGGCATCAAAAGGAAAGGGAAAAGGTATAATTGTAGTGGGACCATTTGATAAGGAACCTTTTCCTATCAACTATTTTGTCATCTATTTCTAGAAGAGATTTTACTCCTTATGTCAGATTCTAGGGTTTGATCCATCTTCAAGCATTCCAATTGCATTAATGTATATGGCTACCAATATTCAACATCCCAACTTCAACACCTTGTATGATTTTGCTACTGACTTATGAGAAGAGATACATAAGGGTTTAGTAGCATTAAGGAATGGACAATATGTTGTCAGGTTTTGGTGGTATTCTTTATTTATGCACATGTTCCTATACAAGGGTGCAAAATTCTTTGGTAATGATATGGAGCTAAAACAAGTGGTGGTGGTATAGAGATGCCAGTTCAATCATGGACTCTATTGTTAGATAGGCATGAGAAAAAAACCATTTTTTTCATTTCCGCAAACATATTTACTGCCAAGTTGAAAAGAGCTTTAATTTTAGATATGCCAAGGATCCCAATTGAGCTACATGATTTCTTAATACCAGCAGAGAGGAGGCCTGATTTGAAAATAAATCACAATTGGGGGGATGCAATCCCTTATCATGATTGCATAGTTATCAGGATATATGGAACATGACAAACACCCCCATATACTCCCTAGGGATGTAACACTGAGGATTGGCTTCCTTGAGGTCATGTGGCAGTGGAGTGATGTTGAAGATATTTACTTATTTGAGAAGAGAAAGGGAACATTCTTCCGTACCTACATGGTGTTCTCAGATTTTTTCATGATAACCAATGGATGGAAGAAAATTAGTGATCTTCATCTTAGGCCCTATGGGATGAAAATTTGAGCATACAAGAGCTATGATCCAGAGGATTTCATGGTTTGGTTGCTGGAAAGGATAAGAGGAGGGAAGTATGTTCATACTTTTTCTTTCCTTGATGACTTTATCATAAATATTTTTTATCTTTAAACTCAAGAGGATAGGATGAGAAAATAGATTTTTTTTGAGAATTTGGAGAAATAAAAAAGGGTGAAATACCATCAATTTAAAGCTTTGTCTGATATTGATAATGCAATTTTGAAAGTGGAGACAGTTATGCAAAATTTTGATAAAATTGTTGCAAATTTAAAAGAGGAAAGAGTGGAGAAATAAAAGGGTAAAGCTATGGTCATTAGGGAACATGATAAGGGGAAAGCCACCATTACAAAAGAAATACCAACTTATCAGCCTCCCAAGAAGGTGCACATGTATGCAAGGAAAAAAAGCGTTGTGAAGAAACAATTGACCATTACCACTTTTACAGAATCACAGGAGTCAAGGGAACCTTCTCCCTAGCAACAAATACCACCATTATCACCACCACATTCTTCCACCCTTGAAAAAATTGAGTTAAATTCCCCTCCTAGAGGATCATCTCCTCCTAAGGAGCCACCAATAAAAAGGAAAAGGGTTGAGCCAGTTGGCCTTATTGATTACCCTGCTAATGAGTCAAATGAAAAAAAAGTCATCACAAAAGATGAAATAAGGCAAGGTATGCCATCCCCTTAAAGAGACATAGTGCCACAAATTTTGAGTCTCATACCAAGCAAGGAAGATATTAGTGGGGTAAATAGTGCTAAGGATGTTAGAGTTAAACCTTGTGAGAGTTTCATGGATGACGATTCATTTGTGAAAACACAAGAATTTCAAGAAATGTGTTGAGGGAAATGAAAGATGAGTATGTGATTAATGTACAAACGAAGGAAAATAAGAGCCCTGAATTTCTAAAAATAGTTATAGAGGTTGAAGTATAAAATGAGATGGGAACCAAGTATTTGGACATCACTATAGTTGAAGGTAGGGAACTTGTTAAAAAGAGTGTTGTAATTGCTTTTACCAGAATGGGATTTAGCATAAGCTATTGCATTTGACACTATCCGAAGACATGATGCTCCCATCTTCAACAAAGAAGAAGAAGTTACTTTAGCTTTGTGAAGATCAACCTTCAACTCCTAATGAGACACACTAGCCATTTGGGCTTTAGCTCCAAGCACAAAGAAACCAAAAATTATAGGACTAACTATTGGAGTTGGAGGATGGCTAATCATAAAAAGAGTATTAGATACATTAGCCATTGAAGCAACTACTCTGAGTGTCAATGTAGCTTAGTTTTCCAAAGCCGCAGTTGAGTCCTTGATTGAAGAGAGGGACAAGTTTAGAACAAAATACAATGATATAGTGGCTAAATATAGGGTATGTGTAGGATCATGATGGGCCAAAAAGTGGCAATAGGATGGGTATGTGGCTGACGACTATTGTTTTACCTAAAATTAATGAAATGAAAAGGGTTTTTAAAGGAGATTCTCAGCTTTTCACTTATATAAATTATGCTTTACTTTGAATTTAATAAGTAATTATTATTCATTTTCTATTCAAATTATGACAAAAGTCTTGATTGATAGGCTGATTGAAAAACATCTATAGCTTTCAAATGGTATTACATTTTTGAATCCAAAACATGCATCACATTCTATGCTTCACATACTATAGTATTAAAAAATTAAAAATGAATTTCATGAAGTTTTGACCAAGTTAATGGTCAGACATAAGAGTTTTAATATTTTTAAAAGTTGTAATAAAAATTAATAATTAATTATTTATTTGGAAAAAAATTACAAAAAAGTATGCATCACACCAGGGCATGAGTCCTCTACTTATCTAAAATCTTATAAAAAAATATTATCATTTTATTGTGGTTAGGGTGGTTAGACAGACACCTACTTCTTATTTTATCCCTGAAATTTAAGTACCACTACATTGAAATTTCAAATTTTCACCAAATTGATTTTTTTTTTAAACAAACCTAGTAGTTTAGAAACTATATTCAATTTTCTACATATTCTATTGTTACATATTTTTGAAATAATATAGATAACTTATTCAATTTTTTATGTCAAGTTGCCTAACTCTAATTTTTCTGAATTTTTTGCCACTTAAGGGCCTGTTTTTTCCATGATGATCCTACACATACCCTACAATGTGGGCCAAAAAAATATTGTAGAAATGTAATTGCAAATTTCCTTATGGAAGGAAAGATTCCAGTCAATGCAACCAAGGTCATCACAGGCTCCAATTTTTCCTCCACCATCTCCATAAGATCAAACTCCACCTTCTCCAATTCTTTCACCACCTCCAATCCCCATTGAGGTTATGCTTCCTAGTTCTGAGGATGTGCCCATTGCACCATTGGCTCCAAATACATTAGATGCACCTCCAACTAAGGAGATCACCAAGGAGGAGTTAATGGAAAAGCTCAAAAGTTATGAGGAGGGATGTCAACAATCTAATGAGCTAAATCATGTAAGTAATTTGAAGATTATGACCATGGTGTTGGAGTACTTAAATAAAGGGATTGAGATGAGATTGATTATCATTCACTCAAACTATTCTTCCATGTTCAATGCAATAAGGAACTTTGATAGGGATAGAGAGATTTTCATCCCATTGATGGATAAATGGATCCCAAGAGCACAAGAATTGAGAGATATGGCCATTGGGTCAAAACATGATGAAAATAAACCTTCAAACATTGTCCCAACCCTTAGGCTTGTGAATACAATTAAGGAATTCCAAGAATTGATTGAACCATTGGAAATGAAAATTAGGGAATTAGTAAAGAGGTTTGATGAGTGGAGCTTCAGTCTACTTCCAGATATTTTACGTGAAAATGGTGAAGCTAAAATTCTGCAAGAATGGAAGGACCAAGCAAATAAGGTGATAGCCACTCAAGCTAAATTAATTTGTGATGGAGTAGATGTGGAGATGTTGAAAAATAATATGTATAAGCTCACCCACACAAGCATTTTCCTTGAAGAGTTTGACAAGGAAGCTAATTAAGTAGCAATAAAGTACACTCCATATAGAAAGAAGGTAGATGAAGATATAACATTTTATTGGCCATCATAGGAAGAGTTTTAACTTTGGAAGAGAAAATATGTTGACATCCTGGATGAATAAGTTTTTTCACTAGTGAGTTGATGATTAAAATTTTGATCTTATGTATGCATCAATGGAGGTTATAGTAGGAGAAGTACAATACATGGCCTGGAACTAGTACAGATTAGGCCTTAGATACATCAATGTTTAGATGTTGTATCTTCTCCAATTCAAAATTGATGACATGGAATGCAAACATGGAAATTTTTTGGTGTATTCTTCTTTCTTTATTTTATGCCTTTTCATCCTCAAGTTTTGGAGCACATGGAAAAGGGTGTGTTGCTCATAGAAAGAATAGTTTGTACCAACTAAAGAGCCTTTTGGAAGGCAGAGAATCTTCATCAACAAATGAGAAATGGTTTTTTTCTTATGTGAACATCTCCCTCAAATTTTGGAAAATATAACTTCCTTTGAATGTAAATGTGAATATCAAATGAAAACCTGACATGTGTACAATTTGGCCCAAAGCTTGTTTTTCTCCCTTGTTCTTATAAAAGGGAATTCAAGGAAAATTGTACAAGGTTGTTAGTGGATTGATCTCAAAGATGTTTTGTAACTAGGTCTAGATAATAGAAGAAGAGTCTATATTATAGGTTCTGAGAGTCTTTTGAATTTTGTAATGGTGAAATGGAAAAATATTCAAGGCTGACATTCTCCATTGTATGCTTTGCATAGATTATGAATACAATAGAATCAAAGATTACTTTCACTCATCTTCTTGTCCTTCCTTGAATCTTCATTCATTGTTATTACGCTTGTTCAAAGAATGAGTTAAATTTGTATTAGCATGAATGAAGGTTTATGTGAATGTATGCACAGATAACTAAGTATTTTTGGTTAAGTTCCTTGTCTTAATGGTGTAAGAAATCATTGATAAGCTTTGTTATGATAGGAATAATTCTCTTAGATGTTTCCAATTATGAGATGTAGATTTCTCCACCCTAGGATAAGGCACTGGTCATGTTATATTACAATTTCTTAGATCTTTCATAGCAACTACATTCAAAATCAAATTTAATCTCCATTTTCTATGTGAATGTATGTTCAGCTAAATTTACAATATTTTCTCATGCTTAAATAAGATATTATGAGGATTAGCTAGATCTTTAAGGTTTCTCATATGTTAAGAAATTAAAGGAGAATTATCTATTAGAATTACAATGTATATAATAATTTGCGCAAGAGTATCTGAAAATACATTGTAGGGATAACCCTCCTAGGTTTTGCAAAACCCAAAGTGAAGAGGGAAAGCCTAGCAAGCTTTTACCTATTTGTTTGTCAATCCCTCAAGGTTATTGACAATTGAATTTGAAAAATTCATAGATAATTGATGAGATGTTCATTATAAATAACCAACATGATCCATTTAGTGAAAAAACCCAAACCATTACACTAGGTGGATAGAATCCCTAAACCTCCAAAACCTTAATATAGGTAGAAAATATCCTAATCAAACCTATGAAATCCCTTGTGATTCTCTAAAGAGTCTCAATGAAAATCATGAATAAGATTTTTTAACTTCATGTAGGAGGCCTTAAAAGAGACCAAAGATATGAAATAAAAAACACGAGTGGTCCCAAGAATTTTAGAACAAGCCTAAAATTTCTCGATGATGGGTGAGTGTAGGATCATGCAAGTCCAAAAAGTGGTGATATGGCAAAAAAGTGGTTGACGACTTTTCTTATCTGAATTTAATGAAACGAAAAGGGTTTATTGAGAAAATTGTTAGCTTTAAAAAAAAGGATATGCCTTATTTGGAAATAAATAGATAATTATTATTGATTTTATACATAGATTCTGACTAAAGTCCTAATTGATAGGTTGATTGAAAAACATCTTTAATTCTTTAATGATTTCACATTTTTTGAATTTGAATGATGCAACACATTCTATACTTCCCATTATACATGATAAATAAAATAAAAATTGAATTTCATAAATTTTTGACCAAGTTATGGTGGTCAAACAAACAAGTTTTAATATTTTTTAAATTTTTTAATAAAAAAATCATAACTAATTATTTACTTGCAAAAAAATTACAAAAAATTGTGGCCCATATAGGCATGTGTCCTCTAATTATATTGAAAGTTTCAAATGTATATATATATTTTTCTTGTACTTAGGTTGGTTAGACATACACCTACTTTTTATTTTTTCTTAAAAAATTTAGTACTACTGTATTGAAATTTCAAATTTTCACCAAATAGATTTTACTTTTTTCAAAAAAAGAATAGTATCTTACAAAGTACATTAAATTTTCTATAAATTTTTCTCTTACATATTTTTCAAATTATGTTAATAAATTATTTTTAAATTTAATGTCAAGTTTCCTAACTCTATTTTTTTGAATTTTTATCGTCACTTAAGGGCCTAATTTGCACCCCCATGATCATGCACTGAACTTGATAGAGATGAGTTTTGTAATCCAACAACTTCTTTTCTATTTAGGTAAGAAAAAATTTCCATACACATGTCTCTAATGCCCAAAAGCCTAAATAAATATTTATGGTCAATGTATTTCCAACCATAAGAGTTGATCTAGGAAGGCACGAGGATGAAGGATTGTATGAGCACTATGTCTTATGCCATTAAATGTGGATCTAAGATCTATGCAAAAAAATTTAAGCATTTAATGGTTTGATTGATATTTTTCTCTTTTCAAAGTGTAAGAAAATAATTATCTACAAAGTAACCATTAACAATTTGATATGATGAATTAAGTAGAGATATATCTTTAGCAAACTCTTGATACATAGAGTGAGCTAGAAAATAACTAAATCTTTCAACGAAAAGCACATAAGGAGTTGGAGCCAAAAGACAACCTTGGAAAATAGACCTACGAAGTGAAATGGTAGTAGATTCTTAAGGATTTATAGTAATGAAATTTGAGGTATTAGTAAAAATCATAGTAATTGATTGAATGAAATGAGACCCAAATCCTTGATCCTAAAGCATGGCTAGGATAAAGGGTCATTTATTAAGGTCATAGGCCTTAGAAAAAAAAATTGATTAATAATGTTGTCTAATGAGGAAACCTAGCCCATTACATACCTTCCCAAACCATAATTATATCATCTAAGATATGTTTGGAGTTGATGAAACTATTTTTCTTAGATCTCAGAATTTGAGGAAAGAGATGATGCAATTTCAAAGATAAAGCTATGAAATGTATGTTATAAGAGACATTCAAAAAGGTGATAGACCTCTAGTTACACACATCCTTTGAGACTCTAGACTTAGGTATGAATTTAATATTTCTTTTGTTGATCACTTTCCCTAGTGGTTTGGAATGGAAGGATTGGAGATAGATGTTATGGATTTCATTACCAATTTACAATCTTGAAAGGCCTTATAAAATTCACAATGAAAACCATCATAATAGGGAGTCGTGTCATTGGACATGGTATGAATATCCTTCTGAAGGTCCAAAATGGAGAAAAATTGATCACAAAATGGTTGTTGTGTAGAGGAAAGATGACAAGGAACAACCTTGAGGAACTTCTACAAGGCAGGGTCTTATAATGTAAGAGAATTCTCTTAAGTAGTGAATACTTGATCATAACTTTTGACAAAGGCGTGGATGATATCAAGAAGCTCATTGAGAATATTATGCCAATATTTGATCTTTCTAATGACATGCAAGGTATGACAAGCTCTAAAAGCTTGATTTTTTTCCTCTTAAGTTATATCTCCAACCTTAAGCGAGTGTATTATGGCTTTGGTTTTAGTTCCCTTGGGCGTATGGTTATCAATAATTTATTTTTGAGGATGAAGATTGACCACACTAACCTTTACAGTAGGGGAAAAGGATTACAAGGTTTATCCTTCTAAGTTATACACACACTTGATGTGCCCTAGTGAGGGTCAATGACTCAACAAATTTCTATTAAATAAAACTATGTTTTAAAACTTCGAGGAATTCCTACTTGTTTCTAAATTTTGAACCTAATCGAGATACAATATGAGAAGGTTAAATCTAGTAAATTATCCACTAGGAGTGAGAAAAAACTAGAAAATGATAGAAAATACTTTGTACAAATAATCACATGATCTAGGAATGTAAAGACTCTATCAAAACTAGTCTATACATTATTCAATAAATGCCAATGGGAATGATTATGTTGGTAACTTGTATTCGAGTGAAAAAGTCCCAATTTATTATGCATGTAATTTATCAAGCCTCTCATTCCCTAGTCATTAAGCATAAGGGTGGGATCCCATATTTATCATATTCCATCTCCACTGGATATCAAATTACCCACACATAATGCAAGTGGTGGCAGCCAATGATTCAAAAATTAATCTCCACAAAAGAGATCTCTCAACAACATCATTAGAAGGAGAAATATTTATAATACCAAAATATTTTTTTTCAACATTTAAAAGGATCCAAATCACATAGTTAGTGTGGTCAAAACTATGGTTGGAAAACTATTGAATCCACCTAGGAGAGAGAAAGGTGGAAACCCCTCCATGACTAGCATCATCAATGTTGTAAACCATAGAGTTAGTGTGCCAAATAACCTAACAAGTATAGGAAAGATAAAAACTAGTAATCTTGGATTCTAATAAACATAAAACATCTATATTTGATGGTTTTTTATGAAAAAATCATATTGAATACATATTAGGGAGATTAGTAAGACCTCAAACAATATAGGAGAGAAAAAATAGTGACAAGAATTAAGAATTCTTAAAACATTTTCTAGCTACACCTTAGTAGTTGATTGATCTAAAGAGGATTATGCTTTAGCCTAAGAGCTTCTATAGTTTACATTCTTATTTTTATCCAATGTGATTTCTTTATCCATTTTTCTTTATTCTTTGAGGAACCTTAGTAGACCATGGATGAAATTTCACTTGGGAAGGAACCAAAGGGAAATCCTTGATCTTGTTCTTAGAAGATTAGCACCAAAAATAGGTATTGGGAAAACTGATGTATAACACAGGTTACCCATTCTAAAATGGTTGCTTATTTTTAATTACATTATATTTTAGAAAAGGGTCTGTGTTTTATAAATTTTGAAATTTGAAACCCATTCATTTGATTTTATTTTAGGCTTGCAAACCCACTCCTTAGCATTGGACCTACAAGTAGAATGTCATGAAAACATCTAGAGAAAAAATGACTTTGGCAATATGGATAATAACTTTTTTTTAGAATTTGTTTATGAAAGTAAACCCCAATATAGATGTCTATTTTTTGAATATGTAATTTTTTGTATGATTGGATTATTTTTTATATTTTTTAATAAATTTGTTAGGAAACTACTCCATAAAATTGAAATGTTAGGTTTTTGTATTTTTGAGTAACTTTTAATATAAATTGTTTTTCTTGTAAAAAAAAATTGATATGAAATCAATCTACACACAGTCCTCTACGTAATAAAAAATCCAAAAAATAATTATTTTACCTCAAATTATGGTGTTAGTACATGAGGGGATTTAAAAAATAATAATTTGGATAAATAAAAAAATTAATAAAATAATATTTGGAAAAAAAATTATAAAAACAATTTTGATCAATAAGTATAATATAAATCATTCTGCAAAAAGAAATATAAAAATACTTTTATTTAGGTCAAATTATGGTGTTTGGATATGTGCATGGTATGATCCTAAAAAGTGACTTTTAAATAGTGGTTTTGATAGATGCATATTAAAAATTAATTTTTATCACATCCATGGTATTATAATACATTACATATTTGACAACTAGACTCAAAATACTACATTTCATATTACTATACTTTGTTAAGATTCTATGTAAGGGCTTAAAAATTTTAGTTGAACTATGAGTTTTTTTGAAAATTAGGAAAAACAATTCCACTTTTTGAATATTTTGTTGACTCAACTTCTTGCAGTTACACCACATGTTGGGTGTCCTGGAGATTTCCAATCTAAATATCTAATAATTATTTCAAATCCTTGAATAATTAAATATTAACATAAACACATTTCTATAGACAAGCCTCATAAAACCTATAAAACTCAATACAAATAACTTTTCTAAGGGAAGTAGCAATGGTGGTTAGATATATCTAGCAAGGAAGGGTTGAACCTAGAAACTCAAGCCAAACTAGCACATGAGGCATATTCTCATCCAAGATGAAAATAATAATAATTTATGGGTGGAAGACTAATAATGGTGTACAAACATACCATGGACCATGCTTGAAAATGGCATCAACATGGACAACCTTAGAAAAGAGAGAAAAAGAAAAAACCTTTAGTACTTGGTTCTAAACAATGTTGATATAAACTCCATGTGCAGTCTAACTCTTGTTGACCCTATCCTGGAGCATGATTTTATGGGATTTATCTCAATAAAATACCCTATCAAAGTAAGATTATATAGCTACTTACATTCATTATAAAACTTATGGATGGGTAAAACCACATCCAATGGGGAATTAGAGTGTGTACTGAAGGGAAAAAAATCTACTAAGAAGGGGGTGAATCAGTAGATCCAAACAATTACAACAAGTCCAAAATCCTTCACAAATACTTTATAGATTTTAAACATGAAGAGAATTGAACCATACATACTAGTAAGTGAAGCAATTAAAGCACAAAACAAAACCAAATTTTTAGGTAGAAACTCAAAATGGGAAAAACCATTATGAGAAGCTCTCACAAGCAAGAATATAATAAGGAAATTTTACAATATGAATTAGACACCAACATACTCGAGACACCAATCCCCAAAAAATTTAGTAGGCACCAAATTATAGGAGACACCTATCCCCACTCGAACATAAACACCAATCCTTTCCAGAACAATACAAGTAGAACACCAATCATACTAGAACAAAAATAATGGCGTATTTGAAATATGACACTAGAAAAAACTCTAATACTGACACACTCTCTTTTCTCCACGCTTTTTCTACAACACAATTGTACATATCAATCATTATACTTTTAATGTAATCACTAATTACATTTGGGCATACATGGATGCACTTTTTTTCTTCTAGTTACATTACAATGCATCTAAAAATTTTAAATATATATATGACACTACATTAAAAATCTTCTATGTCATCCAGGGATCCACACCAACCTAGACAACATAGGACAAACCTAAATTCAAATTACATGAAACATGTAATACATCAGTCCAAAATTGTTTCCACAAAAAACTGACACCTTGCACCACCAAGGGAACCTTAAATAGGTCCTATCCCCACTCCACATGTTTGAATTGAATTTCATACACTTTTAGCCATTATCGCACATGCCTCAAACTCAAAATAGCTTGATCAAACTTTTGATACTTCAAAATCCTTCCACATTGAGCCGCACCACCAAAAAATCAAGAAACTAATAGAACTAATATAGGCATACTCTCCTTCAAAACCATAGAGCTACAACACATTTCTAAAAGAAACGCCACTCATGTTAAATAATATCTTTGTCTAAACAATATCCTTCCAGACCACCACACTTATTGTTGACTGCATACTTGGCATGATATAATAAATTCATTAACTATTTGAAGGAAGACACAACACAATTGACATGATACAAGATATGATAGATTAGACATCCTACACAACATTCTTTTGGAACCTTAAGGTTGATGTCAATAATTGTACTCCTACAATCTTTCTTCATCTTGAAAACCTTCATGTATCTGACATCATTAACACCATTTGATAACCACGGATAGCAGCAATGACATACTAACATCAGTTTGACATCAATGACAACCTATACTCAACAATCTTCCCCTTTGTCACTGATGGCAAACAACAAAATTAACGAACTAATAAAACACACACTAGAACAATAGAAAGAATAAGTCTAAATGATTCATGTGTTGTCCTATTACTCCCCTTTTGAAAGATATTACATTGAAAGATAGAAAGACAAGATAGCTAAAGAAAATATGGTTATTCTTTTTGAGAAATTCAACATTCACCTTCTCCATAATTTAGTATTTCCTTAATTCAGCTCTTTCTCCTCCTATGATGGATATATTATTTTCGAGAAATTTAGTATTTTGAGATCATTTTCTCCCACTTTGACATCAATGGAAAAGGATCGACATGCTCACTTTGTCCCTATATCTAATATCAATATGCTCACTTTATTCACCTAACTAGTATATTGCAACATCTAGAACCTTGTTTTCAGATAAAATCCCCTTGAGTCCATGAGCCACAACTTCTAAACAACATTCTACAAGAGCACCAACCCTTCTTTTAGTAGGGAGTCCAAGCTCCCCCTCACCCCATTATTTCCTCTTGAATCAAGAGGAGGGAGTAATAACTCCCAAATTTTGTTAAAGAAACTAAAATGTCTCCTTAGGAAGTGGCTTCATGAATATGTCTGCAACTTGCTCCTTTGTATCCACATATTCTAATTTTTCTTTTTTTTCAACAACCTTCTCTATCAAGAAATGATATTTAATTGCAATGTGTTTTATTCTTGAGTAGATCACAAGATTATTTGGAATGTTTATTGCATTTGTGTATCTTTGAACTCAACCTTCATCTCCTTGATTTTTTTCTTCATCCAAAGCACTTGAATGTAGCATGATGCTACAACAATGTATTCTACTTATGTTGTAAAAAAGAAATTGATTCCCACTTCTTACTCAACCAAGACACCAAACTAACTTCAAGTAAGAATGCACCACCACTTGTGCTCTTTTAATCATCTATAGATACTACCCAATTTGCATCTTTGTATGTTGTAAGAGTGAAATTTTCACTCTTTGGATACCAAAGACCAAATTCTTCAATATCCTTCAAATACCTAAATATTATCTTCTTCACCTTCACATGGGTCTCTTTAGGTGCTACCTAAAATTTGGCAACAATTCCAACTACCTACATAATATATGGTTTGTATGTTGTCACATACAACAAACTGACAATCATTGGCTGGTACAACATTTGATCTACCAGGGAAGAGTCATCATCCATGCTCAACTTACACTTGGTAACCATAAGTGTTGCAACATGTTTACAATCTTCCATACCAAACTTGCTTAAAATCTCTTTTATGTATTTTTGTCGTGAAATAAAAATACCTTTTTCTAATTGAATAATCTACAATCCTAAGAAGAAAGACAATTCTCCTAACATAGATATATCAAACTCATTCTACATAGCCTTCTAAAATATTTTGCACATTTCATCATTGCTTCCCCCAACAATGATGTCATCAACATAGACAAAAAATATCAAAATTTGTTCTCCTATTTTTTTGTAAAAACTTTTTTCCACATAGCCTCTCCAAAATCCTTACTACTGCAATTATACATCCAATCTTGTATACCAAGCTCTGGGATATTTTTTGAGTCCATACAAAGCCTTCTTCAATCTACAAACATAATCTAGATTGTTGGTGCATTGAAATCCTTCTGGTTTCTCAATGTAAACTTCTTCTTATTATCCATTCAAGAATGCTAACTTCACATCCATTTGATATAAATTGGAATTATTGAATGCTGAGAGAGCTAAGAACATCCTGATTACCTCCATTCTAGCCACCAGAGCAAATGTTTCCTCAAAATCTACACCTTCAACTTGAGAATAACCTTTACACAAAAGTCTCTCTTTGTTTCAGATCACTTAACCTTCTTCATTCAACTTATTTATGAATACCCACTTGGTTCCAATCACATTTTTGTCCTTAGGCCTTGGGATAAGTTCCCAAGTTTCATTCTTCATGATCTGATTTAGTTCTTCTATAGCATCAATCAAAACTTGTTGATATCTTGCTTCTTTATATGTCTTAGGTTATATCTTTGATAGTAAATCAAAATGAACATGTTCTGTTGATCTTTCCACCTTATTTCGGGTTAGAACCCCACTATCTTTGCCACCAATGTGATTTTTCATAACATACTTAGTTGGAGTCTTTAAAACAACCTCTTCTAGTTCTCCAACATTTATATGAACTGATTCCTCTTCCTCTTCAACTTCTGGAATAGTAGTACTATGAATAGTTTCATCAACCTTCACATTTGCACTTTCAATTATCCCCTTCAATATTTTTTTTATAGCATATGTAAGCTCTACTTCTTAAAGAGTAACTAGGAAAAATACCTTAATCATACCTTGAGTCAAACTTAACCAAATTATCTTCATATCTCTTTATGTCGCACTTTCTTCCAAAAAAATTTAGGTTCCTTACTAATGTCAGTCTTCCTTTCCATAACTCATATTGAGTCTTCTCAGTATTCCTTTCCAAAATTTGAAGCATGAGTGTGGATATGAAAATGAAACATCAATTTTCATCCTCTCAAGACCAGAGTCTTGGTAAGTGTTTCTTTTTCAAAGGCATGTTGACAAGAAGGTTTCCAATCAAACTCTACATCTTTGGATAATAATAAAAACAATGGTACTACAATTTTATTGAAATCTTGTATAAATATCCTATGGTACCTAGCATGGAAAAGAAATATTTTGACTTCTTTCTATTTTTGACGTACAAGCAGTGTAGTTATTACCTCAATTTTATTGGGGTCTACTTGGATTCCTTTATTGAATGTAGAGTGTCACAAGACTACTCCCTTAGTCATCATCATGAATAATTTCTCATGACTTAGGGACGTGATAATCTTGACATCTCTATAGTACCTTCTCCATGTTAGAAAGTGATTCCTCAAAGGTATTCCCATAGGTAGTAAAGTCATCCATGTAAGCATCCATGGAATAATGAGAAATTTATGAGAATATGCTTAATACTACCATTTGGAATGTGGTAGGTACATTGCATAGCCCAAATGGAAAGAAAAAGTAAGCATGTGTACCCCAAGGGAAAGTAAAGGTTATCTTATCTTGGTCTTTTAGGGCTATTTAGATCTGATTGTATCCACTGAATCCATCTAAGAAGGAAAAATATTGTTTCCTTGCTAAGGAATCTAGAATTTTATCAATGAATGGTTAGGGGAAGTAGTATTTTTTGGATTTTCCATTTAACTCACGATAATCAACACACACTCTCCAATTCCATTGCTTAGTAGGTATAATTAATAATAGAGATACCCACTGACTATCTAAGATTGGATAAATGAACCATGCATCAAGTAACTTTTGTAATTCTAACTTCACTACATGTCATGGATAGTTGGGTTCATTTATCTTTGAGGTTTCCTAACTGGTTTGTACCACCATTGATGTAAATTGTGTTCATGCATAAGGTTTGGTCTATTCATTTCATATCATGGTAATCCCATGAAAATGTTTTTGAAAGAGGAAAAATTGGGTTTTATAGGGACCTGAAACCATGAAGTTTACAAACTAAAGATAAAATCGTTAAAGACACCAAAGTCAGAAAGGCTGTAGAAACAACAACAATAAAATTCTACAGCCACCAAAAAGGCCAGCAAAGGCCATAGAACCAAAAAACTAGACAAAACACCAGCAACAACTAAATTTGGTTCTTTAATAAATCCACAGTCTCAACTTCCAGCTCGTTCATATCCAAACCCCCCTCTTTAAGATCTGAACCATCTGGGTAGTGGGAGGCGCTTTCCTTTTAAGATTGGCACATGTCCTTTTTGAAATACCTTGGTCCTTGTTCTTGCTTTCCTTGTTCTCTTCTAGATCAACAGCCAATGAACCCTATTGCATTTTTTCCAGCTTTTCATACATAACATTGATGATAATGGCATTGTTTCTAGCCATTTTATGGTTTTGTTCCACAACAGTTTTCATGTTATTTTTAATTTTAACCATTTCAACTTCCAGAGACTTGTACTTATCCTCAATGTCACCTCCTTCCTTTCCAATACTGTTCTTTTTATGTTTCCCTTCTTCATTGCTGAGAGTGGCCAACTTTAGTTCCAGCTCCTCTGACTTACTATACAGAGCCCTATTTCTTTGATTAAGATCATTAATTTCTTGATAGGCCCATTTCAAAACCCTAAAAATGTCACTAATGTCATTTCTTACAGAAGCAAGAATGTCACTAGACTAAACCCGGTATAATATGAGGTTTAAATCACCCAGGTTGGGGGAGCTAGGAAATCTGGTACCTTTAAATTTGAGAGAGGCGGGAGGGGAGGGTACAAAATTTCTACTAGCTTTAGGGTTATTAGCTTTGTCTTCCAAGGAGTCTACAGAGTAGGAAACCAACTTATTGGTAGGGAAGCCCCTGAGAATAGGATTCTTTAAGGGGACAGAGCAGTCGGGGTAGGTGTCAGGGTTAGCTTTAGCAAGCTAGGATTTTTTAGACTGGGTTTTCTTACCAGACATCTCAAAAGATGGGTGGGCTTCAACAATTCTCTCCTAGTTAGGCTGATTCTCTAAACCCCCACTATCCATGTCGTAGTCCTTAGACACTATGGGGAAACAGGTTTAGAGAAAGCCGACATACTTTGATAGTGTTCATATATTAACCTAATAAGACCAGGATGAAGAATAGGGTATCTCTTAGGATTTTTCTTACGGTCCTCAAGGCTATTACTCAACGAACATAATAGGTAGTGAGGCAGAGAAATACGTACCTTATGGTGAAAGTGGTTAAGAATGGAAAAATAATTACCATACACTTTGGTAAATCTCTCATCCAGGGTGATATACTCCATTATAACACGAAGCACCTTTCTCCACAACACCTTGATGGTGTCAATTTTGAAATAGTTGTTAAAAATTTTAACCAGTTTCAATTTCTCCTTGTCCTTCTTAGGAAATCTGATGACCGCATCACCAAAAAATCTTCTATCATGATAAAACTTCGCACCCTCAGTGGAAATTCTAGTAATCTCCCCTATAATTTTCTCATCCAGCTTCACCTTTCTTCCAAAGAGAATTATTTCACCATTGTTCCAATTCTTCTCAAAGTAGTCCATGGCCATAGTATTAGGCCCATGAAGTTTTTCCAGAAATGGAACCAACCCACCTCTTTCAATCTGCTTCCAAACCTTATCATTCCTAGTGTGCACCTCATAACTTTTTGGCTCAACTCTTTTCATGTCCCCCCACATTTTTGTTTGCACCTTATTGCAGACTCTACTAGCACCAAGCACCTGTTGTAGAATTATGTAGCTATTCCAATGCACCCGCAAAGTGTGCCTCTTTTTCTTGCCATTTAAGTAATATGACGCGACCCCATAAAATCTCTTGATTTTGATGTACTTGGCCCATTTCCCTTTAATCATTAAATGTATTTTCCTCTTTCCCATGCATAACATCATAATCTAGTAAGGCCCTGACTTCAGTTCTCAAGTCCCTACAATTCTGCCATGTGTTCAATCCTTGCTTCCTAACCCCTTCATTCACAAAGTAATCTGCCATGATGTTAGCTTCCCTGTAGATGTGTGAAACTTTTACTTTTTCAAACTTTTCTAGAATATAATTTTCTTCATCAATCCAGTTTTTTATTGACTAAGAGGGTGGGGTTCTTCCTAAAAGACAATCATTGATATTTTTAGAATCCCCTTCTAGCCATAAATTTTTTATAATCAAATTATGAGCTAGCTTTAAAACTTGAAAGGCTCCTATAGCCTCTGCCACATGGTTGGTTTGGTGACCTAGGGATATGGCCATAGCTGCCATAAAATTACCATTTGAATCCATTAACACACCTCCACTTCCAACCATGCTCGGGTTTCCCTTCGAAGCTCCATCAAAGTTAGCCTTATACCAACTATTTGGAGGAAAGGTCCAACATACACCCTCCCTACTTTTCTTGGTTGGCTTGGAAGTTGAAGAAATGTCCACTTTAATATTCCAATATTTTTCTATCCTTAAATCATAGGGAGTTCACACCACGGCTTCCATGTTAAGAGATTTTTGAGGAATCACATTAAAGTTTTCCTTTATAAGCCTAATTTTTTTCTCAAAGACATTATTCTCTGACATCTCCTTGTCCCTAAAAAGTCTATTATTATGTTCTTTCCACACCCCCAAAGCAACAAAAAGGAACAAGAAATTCCATAACCTTAGAATGAAGGGATTTTGAGTAGGGGCTTTCCATTGTAAAAATAACTCTTCAATGGTCTGGGGGAACACCCAAGAGATATTCTAGAGAGCTAATAATTTTCCCCATATTAAGGAAACAAACGAACAGTGGAGAAACAAGTGGTTGGATGACTTTGCCTCACTCTTGTAGAAGTAGCATCTGTTGGGGATTTGAAATCCCTGTTTACAAAGATTATCCACCGTAAAAACCTTATTCTGAAGCATGATCCAAAAGAAGATATTGAATTTTGGAGTCAAGTGTTTAATCCAAGCTTTTGACTAGAAGGGAGGGGGGCTTGAGAAAGGGATAGCAAAGAGGTAGTTGAAGAGACAGAGTAGTTACTCAAAGGGTTGTCCATCCAGACAAGAATATTTTCTTGTTGAGTCTGTCCCATGAAAATGTTGTTGCATGTGTTTGAAGCACTTTAAAGTGTGTGGACTATTGTACAATAGTCAATTGACTATTCACATTTAATATTTTACTCAATGTAATCTCTACAGTTAGGGCTGATGTTTTAATAGATGCAATATTGAGGCTTGCTATGATAGGGTTGTAGTTATGTGGCAATAAGGTATGGAAAATTTGCGAGATGGAATTGGATGTATTGGCAAGGATTATGTTCTTTAGTGGGTCTTGTAAAAATGTTAAACAATTTCATATTGTTGTGGGTCTTGACCATAGTTGTTTTGCATGATGTTTGTAAGTATTTTATAATCATCTTTGAATTCTAACATAGGACTAAATTCAATAGTAATTTATGCTTGTAGTGAGCATTGATCATCCTCATCTACGGTAGGCCATACAATTTTCTCCATGTCTACATATGGTTGGGCAAGTGGATATAGAACTAGCTTCTTCATTACATTTACATTAGAAGCAATCATGTTACCAATCTTGCAACCTATAAAGGTGTCTATAGTAGCCAACTAGGGCCTTCCTAGGATAAGGGAATACCCTACAATATTTTATTTAGGTTGTAATACCATAAATTCAGCAGGGTATTCCCATGAGTCTATTTTTATAAAAAAGTCTTTTCTTATTCCCTCAAGTTTAGATAAAGACATATCTGCTAACTGAAACACAATAGGTGTAGTTCGGAGCTCCATTAGTCATAATTGATTCATGGTCTCTTTTTTCATCACATTGATGGCTACTAGTCCTAGGTTAGTTAAGGTATTCTGGATGAGAGTGCTATTGATTTTGACATCCACAACATGGATCCTACAGTCTACATATTTGGGGACAACTATGTTTCCTAACATAATATTTGCAAGCTATCCTAAAACATGCACAGTGTGAGGGTCCATATATTTTCCACCTAGCTTCTTGAGGCATATCTCTCTCACTATTATTATAAATTGGAACTTCCTTAATTTCTTGTATGAGGGGTATCTTAATGCAAACATCTTTGATCTATTCTAATAGGTCAGATTCATCTTGGGAATGATGTTTTCGTATTGCTAGTCTCTTAGGGAATGAAGGTGTTGAACTTGTGTTTGTTGGTTTATCCTGATTTGACTTAGGTTCCCTAGGTTGTTTTTCCATAGCTTTTGCTTGGAGTTCCTAATCAATCAACTCTATGATATGAGGATATGAAGGGCTAGCTAGCATTTTCCTTGATTTGAGGTCGACATCACTCACCTCAACCCCATAAGTAGGGTAATGCATGATTTCATTAGCATAAGCCTACATTGGTTAGACTTATTATTAGGGTTAGGTGTAGGTTGTGCTAGAAATTGAGGTGCTCTTAGTGGTTTTGGTGTAACGATTATTGGATTTGGAATTATGGATTATTGTTGTGGCTACTAGTAATTTGGGTTTTAATTTTTCCATTGTTGACCTTTTTGCCACTTTGGTGATGATTTGTTTTGTTGGGGTGGTCATTGGGAATTATAATTTGGTCCTTGGTAATTTTGTGGTGGCCATTAACTTGTTGTTGACTCCAATTAGAGGCTTCGAGTATTGGCCATTGTTGAATTTGCACATTTGTCTAGGGTTGAGGGTTCTAATTTGGGAAATTTGAATTACTACCTTGAAATGACATATAATAATTCAAGGGGTCTTGTGGCATACCTTGTATTGGTTGCCATGGCTTGCATTGACTAATGTAAAACACTTGAACTTCTTCATGTTTTAGGGCATGAAACTATTACTTCCCTTTCCTGTCTTTAGATATACTAGCAAACTTTTTGCACAAGTTCAATTGTTATTCTTCTAGCGACAATGTGGAAAAGTTTCTATGAGGGTTGGATTTGCTTCTTATTGATAGAAAATTTCTTATCTCTACCCTTGAGACTCTAGTGGAAAATTTCTTAAGAGAAGAGGTCCTATCTCCACTAGTCTTCTTGATGAATGAGTTGAAATAATTTTTACATACTCTAAAAATCTCATCAAATTGTAAGTGTGAGATTCCCCCAACTCCAATGAGATTGAGGGTGTTCGTACAGTCTTCATGAAATCCCCTTAAAAATACTAGTTGTAATCATTCATTAGAAAGTTAGTTTTGAGGAGATTTCTTGAGAAAGAATTGGAATCCACTCAAAATAATCTTCCAACGATTCATATTATTTTTGTGACATCCTGATGATGCCATCCTTCTTTCTATCTATACCTCTACATTAATCTTGATATTTTTAGAAGAATTTTTTCTTTATTGTATTCCAACTGGGAACAACATCTCTTCCCAACCTTATAAACCAACAAAAAGAAAAAAAAATTAGTGTAGCAAGGAATAATTTGAGGTTGTTTACATCTTTGGTTTAGTCATAACTTCAACATAGCATGTCAAACTCAAAAATAAATGTGTTTGGATCCTCTATGACCAATCCATAGAAAATAGGGTGTTGAAGGAGGTATGTTTTTCAACACAGTAGCCCTTTCTTAATTTGTTATTGGGAATTTGAACGTTTCATGCTCTAGTGGATATTCCAATGCTACATCACCCATGATGCCAAAATTTATTTTGGAAGTATCCTCTATGATTGGTGGATCTACTAGCGTAAGGGGCGATTCTTCTTCATTGATCCCGTCAATTTATTTTCTTTCTCCATGAGTTTCTTCAATTGCTTCATGTACTGTGGGGATAAATTTTCCCAGATCATCTCTCTACCTCTACATGCAATGGTTTTGACTCTTTAGATTAGTAGTTCCTAAACATTTTTAGTAATCTATGTTGTTGTTGATGGCTAAAATACCTACTTATACTAATGCTGAAATTAAATTCCTTAAACTATGAAAGATTGAAAGGAATTGAAAAACATATTAGGGGTATCTTGAACTTAGTATCATCCCTAAAAATAGCACCAAAAATGTGTGGCCTCTCTAATTTCTAATTAACATGGTGATACTAGGTATATACACAATTTAGAGGACCTGAGAATCCCTAACTAAATAGATCGTCTTTCAAAAGAGGGATGCATTAAATTATCAACCAAGGAGTCATAAAAAATTAGATACTTCTTACAAAGTATATGCATTCATATATTCTAGACACATCCTACATAAATGGAATATAAGAAAATACACATGTATAAATAGTGTAAAAGATGGAAATAGGAATAGATTGCTAATTTGAAAAAAAAGGTAAATGAATGTAAATTGTTACCTTATGCTACAAGTACCTAATGCTTAAGACTGTGATTGTTAATCATTTAAAAATTGTAGTGTCCTAACCTAGCTAATCCTCTAGAGTATGAAACCAAACATGAAGCTATATAATTCAATTCATTAATTACAACACATGTATTCATAACATATAATTGAAAACTACCAACTAAATTCAACAATGCATTATCTAATCTAACAATAAAAATTAAAGTTTATTAGTAGTACCTCAAGTGGCCCTTTTTTGAGTTGTTGCTTTGATAGAAGTTGTCAAACACTCACTTACTGATAAAATCATGATATCAAACCAATTTCATTTATTGCATTCTAAGACTAAATGATTACATGAAATCTAGCAAGAATTTTTTAAAGATATGTGTAATGTAACACATTCTATTGTTTTGATTAGAGGTAAAAAATGGGTTTTGAAGGGGCTCAGAACCCTTTAGAAAAAGGAATAGCTGACACAAAAAGGAAACATCAAGAAACAACCATCAACCCAATGACAACAAACCACTAGCCAAAAAGCAGCCAAAAGACAACACACAACACTACATATTGTTCAGAATTTCCACAGCTTCCATCTCGCTAGTAGCAAGCTTTTGTCCCTTAACCCCAATATCAGAAACCTCCAAACCCAAATCCCCAACCTGATTTCTCAGTCTATTTCTAGTCCTAACCCCAGGCCCACCAGTATTTACCTCAGAGCTCAAAACATAACCTTTAGCAGAGCCCTTAGCAGCAACGTAATCCTCCCCAGTCCGCTTACCCTCAACAACCATATCATCAGTAGATAAAATTTCCTTTCTATTAATAGAGGGAAAATCCTTCATAGAGTCTAGCCTAGTCAGGACTTTAGGATATTCCCCACTCTTCATAACCATATTCCAAATTTTGTCAATTTTCTCCTCAAGGGAGAACATTCTAACCTCCATACTTTGTTTCAGATTAACGGTTTCCTCCATCACAAGGTTAGCAACAGTATTAAGACCAGCCATTAAATTATCAATTTGGCTTTTGATTGTAGGATCCTTAGCCTTACAAGAAATTATTCTAATGTGAACATTAGTCCTATTAATCTCATGAAAAAACCATATAAAAAGTTTAAAAAGAACATTAGCACTATCACAGGCCGAACCCAACACATCAGAAAGATCCTCCCTATCAAAGTTTTCAATGTGATTTCCCATAGTAACATCCTCTTCAAAGGAACTCTCATCAACAGTTTCCTCATAGGCATCCTTACCTTTAGCAGCAGTCATAAGAGACTTCATCCTACGAATGGAGTCACCAATTTGCCCCGTAGCAGCTAGCCTCTTCTGAATCCTCTCTGTTTTTTCTTTCTTAGCTCCTGCAGCTTGATCACCACCCACAACTCTATCCTTCTTCTTAGGCAACCCTATGACAATGCTCAGAACATCCCCACCATGGGAGCCACCAGCCACAAAGAAAGGGGCAATTTTCAAAACCCTTCTCTTTCGACTTCCCTCCTCAGGATCCTGCACAAGTCTAGATGCAAGGGGAGGAGAGGAAGCTTCTCTGTAAAGCTCATTTTTGTCTTTGTTCCCCTTTAAAGGAACAGTCACCTCCACATCATCATTGCAAGTCGTATAGCCCCCTTCCTCAATCAATTTCATTTTCCCAAATTTACCCTGAACAGGGGATATGGGGCCCTCCTCCAAAGAAGCATACGAATCAGTGAGATAATCAACATAATCCCTATCCGACTCAGAATCTTTATTTAACATCAGCCTCCTCTTCCCTGGTTTCTTAAAAGCCCTTTCCTCACCTAACTCAATATCATAACCCTCCCTATCTTTAGCTTTCAGAGTAACCAAAGTCTTCTGGACATCATGAGATTTAACATGTTCATATATTAAAAGAATTAGCCCCACATGCAATATAGGGTTTTTGGGGTTCTTCCTGTTCTCTTTAATCCCACAATCCATCAACACTAGCAGATAATAGGGAAAAGACACCCATTTTTTGTGCCTAAAATGATTAAGAAATGGAAATGGTAATTGTTAATGGTTGTATACCTTCCTTCCATAGTAACATACCTCATGATTTCTTCAACAACATCCCGCCAGAGAGCCTTCAAGGAAGTCCTAAGATAACCTCCACTCTTTGTAGGCTTCAAGTCATCACTCTCATTCTACTTGAAGAAAAGAGACATTGCGGCCAATGAATTTTTTTATCCCTATACACCTTCATGCCCTTAATCAGAAGGCCAGTAATCTAAGCTATAAACTCCTCATCCACCTTAATTTCCCTACCACCTAACTCTAGGGTTCTCCCTTTCCATCCTTTCTCGACCAGGGCAATAACCTGAGTATTATTTCCATGTAGTTTCTCCATGAAGGGAGTTAGGCTACCCTTCTCTAAAATTTCCCACACTTCCTTTCTCTACTTCGTGGTGTCACAAGATTTAGGCTCAGTGCGGTTTCTATCCCCACCCATGATGATGGAAAATAGAAACCAAGAAATCAACAAGGAAAAGCAACAATCACCACACAAAATCAAAAAATCCCACAAAAGACTCTAGAAACTAATGCATCTAACACCCACAATCTGTGCAAAGGAAACCACAAGACAAACACACCATAATGAATTTGAACCCCATTCCATATGATACCCTTTCCTCCAAATCATTACCATACCCTCCTTCCTAATGATATGCCAGCACGTGAGAAAGGACGTGCACAAATTGAAGAATAAATTAACTTTCATTTATAACAATAGTCATGGCCTCATAAGGGAGGGGATCATTTAAATCCAAAACCTTACTATCTCTAACCCCAAAGTTAGCGAAGAAATCAACTAACTTATTTCCCTCTCTCAAAATATGGGAGATATAAACATTATCAAAGGATTTAATAATTTCAATGGAATCCTTGATCAAGGCCTCAATTGTCCAAGATGGAGGAGATAAATTCTTCAAATTATTAATAATGTTCAGAGAATCACCTTACAACCAAATCTTTCTATACCCTCTTCTTTGAGCCAAAGCAAGACTATGATAGGTGGTCGCCGTCTCCGCAAAGTGGTTTTTCTGGTTTCCCAAAGAGAGTGCCACTAACACATTCTATTGTTGTAACTACCGAGTAATGAGGATAAAAAAAATAGATAACTAGATAATTAACTAGGCAACTAGATCTCCTCCTCAATAGAAGATCATTCTAGATAGGGTCTATGAGGAGTTTCATTATTCATGGACTAAAAGAAAACTCATGAAGCAACTATCAACTCTCCCTCAAAGACAAGAAGATGACCTAGTATAAAATAAAAAAATAATAACTCTATGAAGAAGGAGTAGAAAAACCAAATTCAGATTATAACCCCAATATTTTAACTACTTATGATAGAAACATGTTCCCTAGAATAGTCTTGTCATAAATTAGTCTTGCTACAAGTAGACTAGTCGTAGCTATCATATTTGGTGAGAAAGAGTGTTGTGCAATGACTCACAGTTGATCAATAAATGATCACCTTTTTTTTTTCCTTTTGAAAGTGTTGCACCCTGGTCATTTGACTCCTCAACAACAATCTATGGTCCTTACGTTGCAAGCTGAGGAACCCATTCTTGCAAGTTGACAGTTCTTCTTGCTGCAAGGTGTTAGTCTTATTACTAAGGCATCCAAATTATTAAGAATGATAAATTAAACATATAATCCTACTAAATTTTATTGAAATTCATACATGTTCATATATACATATCAACATAATATATTTCTATTTCCACATACTTAAGACTGTTTAAAAGTATATAAAAGGTATCAAATGTTTTAGTAATGTCTTGAAACTTAGTAGAAAGAGATAATGAAAAGTATGAAATGGTGAAAGTAAACTAGCTAATTATGGTGCCCATGAACATTTTTTCATTTAAGGTGCAACACTCATTAGTAGAATTCCCAAACATTTGATGATATGTACAAAAGGATAAATCTTGCTTTATTTTTTTAGCAATTTTTTTTCTCAAAAGGAATGGCAATGATAAAGTTCATCTTCAAAAGAGTTCACAATGTGTGTTATATCTTAGATAAGGGATACAAAGTAGGAATTAGGCCATCTCCAATTGAACAATGAAGTGGTGGTGGGGTAGAGGATTAAATGAATGTCTTATACAAAGGTGGAGGGCATTGATAACCAATTATTGTTGTATAGAAATGTGATGTATGATCTAGGAAAGTTTGAATATCAGGCTCATTGTTTGTATCAAATTATTTTTAGAAATGATTTTAAATCCATGAACATAACATTTTTCTAAATCTATAGGTAGATTACTATCTTCATGAGGAAAGGTAGTATCCTTATTGATATTGGAAAGATAATTATTTTTGTATTGATGTAATGGATGATGGATGAATGATAATCAAGTCCCTTTATGAGAGGATGAAAGAACATAAATGGATGCTATGATAGGTCTTGTAGATGTTTGGTTATGGTGAGTGGGTAAGGTCAGAGGATGGTATGTGGATTCTTCATGCATAGGTGTTATGTTGTTAATATGAATGTTTTAATGAAGGTTATTGCTTAGGAAGCTATCAATAATATCCTCTTCTTGCACTAAGATATCCTTACAAGGGAATACATTTGGAGAGAAGAATACATGAGCTTTATTTTTCTTGAAGCATTACCAAAGGAACAAAATGAAACATTAACCAAGGACTTCAAAAATGACATCATTTTTCCAAAGAACTAAAACATATTGAAATTTTTTAACAAAAATAATAGAATTATATATACTAAACTAAATATGACTATTACATAGAAATGCAATAGAAACTGAGGATAGATCTAGATAGAAGACTTCAAGAGACTACTATCACTGAAATCTGATCCAAAATAGTCTCAACAAGGAGGGTGGAACCCTAGATGAAAGGAATTAAATTTTAATAATTTAGAACTTAAAACTAAAATACAATGATTTAATATCTAAAGTTGTAGAGATTCAAGTCTGACCAAAAATCAATTTCTAGGAATGCACAAAGCCCTAATTTTTGTATATGAAACATATGATCATGCATGAAATTTTTTGTTTTTAAAGTAATACAATATGTTCAAAAGATAATTTTCATTTTGAAATATAGTAATTAACTGAATATATCTTGAAGTTTTTTAGAAAATAACAACCTTTTATCTTTTGAAATGAAAATACTATGCAAATATTTAAATTTTCAAAAAAAATCACTAAAATATGCTCTTTTGATAAATTCAAATAATCTAATATTGCACTCAACTTTTAAAATGAAAAAATTCAAGATTTCAGAAGGTTTATAAATTTAGCAATTATCGAGATCACCAAAATATGATGTTTGAAAAAGGAATCTAGGTTCTAAATCACACTTTTTCTTGACATTGCATTAGAAAGAAACCAAAATTGATCACTTAAACCCACTTGGCTACTAACCTCAATGGAAGAGATAGAATGGTGGATCATGGTTTTGGTTCTTCTTCAGGCGATATTGATGTTGATTGATTGATTATGATTTAACTTGATTTGATAATGCAAATGTGTACCTAGGTCAATAATGAAGCTACATCAAACTGATGCAAATATAGAGAACAATAAAACTAAAACACAAAAAATCAATTATCGAACAACAAAATGTAAAGATAGAGGAACTTGGCATATAAATTTGGTCTTAGACTAGCTAGAAAGGGGTGGTGGTGCTCTAAATCAATAATTTTAGATCTCAAGAATCAAAAAATAGATCTTAGATGGTCATAGTCTATAGATTCTTCCTTTCTTGAATCAACTTCTAAAATTTGTCTATTGATGATTAATTCCACTCACCCTAATTTTTTGACATATCAGGCTTGCATGCTTGATCTTCTGATTAGGTCTTCAATCTTCTCCCAAATCCACTTTATATATACAACCTATACACAAGAGAGGGGAGAAAGGGTTGTGTCATATAGCGGCTTTCCTAAGTTAAACCCTATTTTTGGTATTTTCACCTCCACAACTACTATGATGATGTCAAGAGTTTTTAACCTTGGTCAAGCAAAGGAAAAATGGATAAAAAAAGTGAAAAATTTACAAGTACTACAACTTACAACTTAGATATTCTTTCCATGATGGAATGAAGTCAGTGCACTCATCTCAAACAAGGAGAAATAGTTTTTTGATTGAAGGTCTTACAAGAGTTAGTACTCACAAAAGAATGAGCATAAAACATGAACAAACTCACTTGCAAAATTGATGCGTTGCAAATATGAATCTTGACTGATAATAAAGGTTGTAAGCTATGCTTATTCTGATCTTGACTAATTTTTAGGATGCTCAATCACTCAATCAATTCAGTAGTATTTTGAAATGGCGAAAGAGACTTGTATTTATATGCATTAATTCATTTTACCACAAAATTCATTATCAAAAGCTGAAAAATGAATTCAAATTTTGCAAATGTTAAAATGTCAAACCTAACATATTTTGAATTGGGCCAAAATAGGTTGAACAAGGGTAGTGGTGCCCTAGTCGAAGCCTATTTTGGGTCTTTTAGTATCGTTAAATAAATATTAAATAATAACTCCCAATTTAATATTCATTTCTTGAGAATGACCACAAATCAGGTAATTTAAGAATATAAATAGGTCCTTGAGCACATAGGGGAGCTAAATGTAGTGTGAAAATATCACGAGTGACAATTTAGGATGCTACACACATATTAAATCTTTGAGAAAACTTTAGCATGAGAAATTTGTATATATCAATTACATGTAGCTTTAGGAGTTGATTACTAAGAATATGTTGCTTAGAATTACTAAGGTTTCTTGGACATAGGACATTTATTAAGGTTTTGTTCTTGAGAAGCATCATTAGGAATAATTTACAAAAGGTAAGTTCTGTTAGCTCTCAAAAATGTAGGCGGAATGCCTCAAGAGGCTGCCAATCTCTTAACACATTTTAGGGTAACAGACAAGGTCAAATGAATTAAACCTTCTACTCTTCATGTGTTGTCAGACCTAGGTAGGTGTACCTATTTGAATGAAGCAGACTTGACTTATAATTATCCTTCTTGCAATGATTTTTCCACAATGGCAGATGGAAGTGAACAAATGAAATCAAGCTTGGTACAAATAGCAATAGCAATCTTCTAAATCTAAATCCTAAAATGCTCAATTAACATATGTAAAGGAAATGAATGAATCTAAATGATGAAATTGCAGAGACCAGTGCCTTATTGGGTATGTGGAGTCAAATGAAATAGAAATGGGAAACCTATTCTAGCAGAAACTCAAATTTGTCGACATATGGTCTATTTATAACTTGTATAAACATGCAAGATTATGACTACTGAGCTCTACTTTAATAATCCAAATGAATCTCCCTAATTACTATGATCAAACAAAAGGATTTAATCTCTCCTTGAAAGAACCAATCAATTAATCACATAGATACAACAAATGTGCATTGATAAACTGAAAATAATCTTGTTATATCAATTTAAACAACCAGAAAGAATCAACTTGGAGACAACTTAGCAATACTTTTCAATAAACTCAACAAACAATTGAGACCAAAAATAAACTGCCACACCAACTAATTTTCATTGAAATTTCCATTTGAAAACATGCATCATAGTCTTTGTTATGAGAACTTTACTCTACTGTATCCATTCCTAATCTACTGTATCTATTCTAAGATATGATTTTCTCTACTCATTCACAATATGGAATGAATATTTATACATATGCATATGAACAGACACATTGTTTCATATTCCAATGTCGACAAACATCAGCAATCGGGCACTTACATGTTGGCCAATAGTTGCATTCGGGCCCAATCCTTGAGTCATTCGCCAAGACACCTTGTAAGTATTTCGAAGCAATAATATTGTTGTCAGTCACCCCCCCTATTCTCTGTGTTTTGCTGTGACTTAGATGAGTCAGGGAGACCTCTCGTAGAGCACACTATGTTTCACTGAAAGCCCCCGAGATCAAACTTGTCACCGTAACTTATTGCTCTCGGGAAGACATCACATAGATAGTACTTCGTTATACCGAAAGTCACCCACCATATTGTGTGTTGCTGAGACAAGTTAGATCCTATGTCGATAAGGTCCCCTTTTGTGTTCCATCGGCAAGACCAAAGGTCACTTGCCGAGACCTCATGCCAATATCGCTTACTCTTACTGAGATGTATACCCTTATGTCATCGGTCAACGCGACAAAAAAACTTCACTAGGACCTCACCTAGATGTATTAACTCTTGTCGATGTATCTCCACATGTGCTAGTCAGGGAGACATAATGAGTTCGGCAAGACCCTTCATCAAAGGAAAAACTCTCACCAATGCCTCTATATGTTGCTAGTCGGGGAGACATAATGAGTTTGCTAAGACATCATATCGAAACCGCAACTCATGCCGAAATGTGTATCATCCTCTATCATCGAGACTATGGAGAAGTCCTACCGAACAGTGCTTGTAAGTGAAAATCAAATCACCATGACATCATAAACGTCTTGTCAATAGGGAACACAAAAATTTGTCAGAAAAATGGATTGGGGAGACCCTGATATTGTCACACCAATAAGAACTGTAAAGTGAAATATTCAAGAATCGATGGAAACAATGGGACCATATGGGAAAAATATGGGTGAAATATGCACATGATAGGACCAATATGGAATTTATGAGTAAAATCAACAAGTAAAAACATCAATTTTTTGTAGTTCTAATAGTGGCTCTATCTAGGGATGAATGATAGTAAGATCATTGCAAGGATCTAAATCTTTGGGTGACCAGACCGGACAAAAAATGAAGAACCAATGAGTAGAACGGAAATAGACATGAAGCATGATGGAATGAATGGAAAATGAATGCAAGATGGAGGTGAACAAAACCATAAACTACTGTGCATGGAAAAGAATTTTAAAGAGGATAAGCAAGAGTTTTCCATGCACTGGTAACCCTAAATCCTTTGTGTTTCAACTTCACCTATTTTGAGTTATTATGATCTAAAACTCAAACCATCCTTTCCCCTGTCAAATACCTGGTTTTGTCTCGAGTTCATAAGATTCTTCTTGAAGATACTCATGCAATCTTTCCTATCACTGTCATTGCAAGTTTTTTGATAATCATCGTGCTCAGTTTGGCCCAAAATCCCTACACCATCTTGTATATTAAATTCTTCATCATCATGGGACAGACCCCTATTATTTTCAACATAGAAAATGCAAATATATTCAATGGAAAATTCCTCATTATCTTTCTCACTGTTATGTATTATAAAACACCCTCCCAGCTGTATTGAAAATTGACCATCAAAGTGCTTCTTTTGAGAATCAAAAAATTTTGTCAGACCAACATTGTCTGAAACAAACAAATCTGAAACCTTTTGCACCTCTTCAGTATCTCTATTTGGAGACAACATTGGATCACAACTCATATCCTTAATATCATGCATATGTGAGCCAATCAAAGCTGGAATTCTATCATCCTTGGCATGCAAATAAACATCTTGTTCAGATGAATTAGAAATTTCAAAATCACATACCTCATCCTAAATGGAAATAGACTTTTGATCAACACCAAAGGTTTCACCATCATTCCAAGAAATGCATAGGGAGTCATAAGAATCTTTACACAAAGATCTTTCATTGTCGAAACAAATGTAAGCTGGACACAAAACTTCAAGATCACCTTTATGTGCACATCCCTGGTATTTAGGAGTTAACAAATCTGAAATTTGCTCACTGCTGAGTGAACAAGTCTCAGCATTTTCATTACTACAGTTATATTCTTCACTTTTTTCATCATCAAAAAGAAATCCAATACCATTAGAGAATGAGAAATTAGAAACATTATCAGCGCAGTCATTTATTCCATCATTTTGCTTATTTGAAATTAGCTCCTCTCTTTCATAAAGTGGATTTGAAAATACCTGAAGTTCATTCTTGGACATACCTTTGCAAAATATCACCTAATCCTCTTTTAACTCTTCATCATACAATGGATTTGAAAAATTTTGGAAACCATTTTCAGATTTACAAATCTCTTCTTCATCAAATGTGTCTTCATAGCTTTCAACTACAGCTAGAGTTATTGTATACCTACTATTAGATGGATCAATATTTCCCATTGTCTCTTCATCATGATCTTCATAAGAGGTAGAAGAATCCCTTTACCGCAGATCAAAATCCTCAGGTTTATCATCAGAATTTGAATATTCACTGGATTCCTCACAATATGCACTACTTTCCTTGTCACAATCTATAGTGCAAGAGAGATGCCCTCCACCTTCATCTTCCTCAACATGGTGAAAATTATTTGAAGTCAAACGTAATGTGTGATATTATCCACTGTTTCCCATCAACATTCCCTCTTCTTGCATTCTTTGGGCTACAACACAATAATCTAGGGAATGTGGCATATCACAAACTTCATAGAAATAATTGTTACTTACCATATAGGTTCCCCTCTTTGTCAATGGATCAAGAGCCTCCTTGATTCTAGGCCTAGTTGTTATAGGTTTTCCATCCTTCCAGTCTGTATTATAAGGCATGTCATGCAACCTTGACCTCTCATTTCTGTAAGTATTCTCTTGTCTGTACTGATAATTTTTGCTTTGTTGAGGAACCTTAGGATTGTCTCTTTTACTGACTATCCCAGTAGCCCTCCTATTGTTTTCAAATGTCAGTGCCATCTTTTGTGCTTCAACCAAATCTCTTGGGAATCTATTTCTCAATTCATACCCTATTTTAGGATCAAATGCATTCTAGTAAACACTTAGTGCTACATAATCCAAAAACTTTGATCCAGGAGGTATTTTATTCTGCAACTTAATGAATCTCCGATTAAAGTCATAAATTGTATCATTTTGATCTTTTTGAATGAGTATTAATTCATGAAGAGTAGCATCTAGTGCACCTAGATTCCCATATTGCTTGAGGAATTGATCCTGAAATCCTTGGAGAGAATTAATAGAAGCTGCTGGTAGGCTATTGAACCAATCCCTGGCATCTTCAATAAGTGATATCATGAATAGCCTCATGCGTAAATCTTCATCTAGCACATCCAAATCTTGGATGAAAGCATTGAAACTTCTTAGATTCTCTTCAGCAGTGACTGCATCACTCCTAGTAAACTTTGGAACAAGACCTCTCCAACTACCATCCATTGGATAAGGAGATAATTGAATCCTTGCCAAATCAAACTGTCTGATCATTGTTATGTAATGATGAAGGGGGGCGCTAGGTGGGTACTGATACTGGTACATCATACTATAGTGCTATGCATGATGATGTGGCACATACTGCTGACCACGAGGCGACTATGGTGAGTGTATATTCTATTGTGCATGATATGCATTACCTCTATTGTGAAAATTTCCAATTGCACTATCAGGCACTTGACGAGTCTAATGCCTACCTGCATTTGTGTATTCATTCTTGTCCAATTGCAGTCCTTTCTTTTTCAATTCTTCAATTCCTCTTGTCAACTGCTACTTCTAAAAATATTCTTTCATTCCACACACAAATTCCATTCTTCATCAAATTTTTTTAGAGTCGCCACCTACTTTTCCAAAAGTAGGAAAATGATTCTTTCTAATCTTCTCCCAATGCAATCACTTTTTCTGAATCTTCTCAAATTATAACCTTTTCTTCACTGAATCTATATGACGGTCTTCAACTGAATTTTCTGATGTAATCCCCAACAGAGTTGCCAATTTGTTAGCTCTAAAAAATGCAGGCGAAATGCCTCAAGATGCTACCAATCTCTTGGCACGTTTTAGGGTAATAGACAAGGTCAAATGAATTAAACCTTCTACTATTTAGGTGCTACTAGACCTAGGCAGGTGTACCTATCTGAATGAAGTAGACTTGACTTATAATTATCCTTCTTGCAATTATTTGTCCACAATGGGAGACGGAAGTGAACAAATGAAATCAAGCTTGGTACAAATAGCAATATCAATCTTCTAAATCTAAATTCTAAGATGCTTAATTACATATGTAAAGGAAATGAATGAATCTAAATGATGAAATTGCAGAGACTAGTGCCTTATTGGGTATGTAGAGTCAAATGAAACATAAATGGGCAACCTATTCTGGCAGAAACTCAAATTTGTCGTCATATGATCTGTTTATAACTTGTATAAACATGCAAGATTATGACTATTGAGCTCTACTTTAATAATCTAGATGAATCTCCCTTATTACTGTGATCAACCAAAAGGATTTAATCTATCCTTGAAAGAACTAGTCAATTAATCACATAGATACAGAAAATGTGCACTGATAAACTAAAAATAATCTTGTTATATCAATTTAAACAACTACAAAGAATCAACTTGGAGACAACTTAGCAATACTTTTCAATAAACTCAACAAACAATTGACACCAGAAATAAATTGCCACACCAACTAATTTTTATTGAAATTGCCATTTGAAAACATGCATCATAGTCTCTGTTATGAGAACTTTACTCTACTATATCTATTATAAGATCTGATCTTCTATACTCATTCACTATTAGGAATGAATATTTATTCATATGCATCTAAACAGACACATCGTTTCATATTCCAATATCGGCAAACAACAACAATTAGGCACTTACATGTCAACCAACAGTTGCATTCGGGCCCAATTAATCATCCCTGAGTCATTCACCGAGACACCCTATAAGTATGCCGAAGGCAATAATATCACTTTCAGTCACCCCCCCTATTCTCTGTGTTTCGCTGTGACTTAGATGAGTCAGGGAGACCTCTTGTAGAGCACACTATGTTTCATCGAAAGCCCCGAGATCAAACTTGTCGCCGTAACTTATCGCTCTCGGGAAGACATCACATAGATAATACTTCGTTATACCGAAATTCACCCACAATCTTGTGTGTCACTGAGACAAGTCAGATCCTATACCGATAAGGTCCCCTTTTGTGTTCCATCAGTGAGACCGAAGGTCACTTGTCGAGACCTCACATCGATATTGCTTACTCTCACTAAGATGTATACCCTTATGTCATCGGTCAGCAAGACAAAAGGACTTCGCCAGGACCTCACCCAGATGTATTAACTCTTGTTGATGTATCTCCACATGTGCCGGTCGGGGAGACATAATAAGTTCGCCAAGACCCTTCATCGAAGGAAAAACTCTCACCAATGCCTCTATACGTTGCCAATCGGGAAGACATAATGAGTTCTCTAAGACATCATATTGATGCCACAACTCATGCCGAAATGTGTATCATCCTCTGTCACCAAGACCGTGGAGAATTCCTACCGAACAGTGCCTATAAGTGAAAATCAAATCGCCATGACATCAGAAACGTCTTGCCGATAGGCAACACAGATGTTTGTTAGAAAAATGGATCAGGGAGACCCTGGTATTGTCATGCCAATAAGAACTATAAATTGAAATATTCAAGAATTGATGGAAACAATGGGACCATATGGGAAAAATGTTGGTGAAATATGCACACGGTAGTACCAATCTGGAATTTTATGAGTAAAATCAACAAGTAAAAACATCAGATTTTTACAGTTCTAACAAGTTCTACCATGATACCACCTTAGTTGAGTTGGTTCATATTAACCTCATGTCATTTCCAAATCATTTTCTAGGAGACAAGTATTTATTCACCTTCATTAATGATTTCTCTTGTCACATGTTGGTGTAATTTCTGAAGTAAAAGAACAAGTTATTCTCCACTTTTAGGAATTCCAAGGTGTTCATGAAGAATCAATCAAGTTCTCATATTTAGAGAATACACACAAATAATAGGTGAAATATGGGTAAGTGCATGGATTTGTGACACAATTTTTTCTCTTAAGATGCCACTTTTTTTTTTCTTTTTTTCTTTTTTTCTGAAATTAGCAAAATCTGATTTGCACAAGAAAATGAATATAGTTATGCTCAAAATTTCAAGATGCTGCAAGAACAAAAATTGAAGTACTTCAAGTCTAGTTTCTAAGCTACTAATTTTTTTTGAAATTAATGAAGATTAAGGGTCTCAAAAATGGGGGAGCAGAATAGGTCCTTTTTTTATAAAAAAATGACATAACGCTTGAGGGATCCCCACTTTTTTATTAAACTTTTTTTATAATTTCAAAAATCCCAATGGTGAGAAATTAGCTAACACCATTTATTTTATCCTCATTCTTTCGGATAATTTTTTTCAATGAATATATAATATTTTATGAATTTTCAAAGTGGACACATCCTGAAAAGCTTAAATTTGAGCATGCTCCCCCCTAAATTTTTTGAAAACTAATCAAAAATTGATTTTTTTTCATCATGTGTTGAATGGAGTCTAGTTAAAAAAGTTGTAATTTATTTCATGTTTCTATGAATAAGTAAAAATCTATCATAAAACTAGCACATGTTGGCTTTTGACAAAAAACGAAGGCATTTACAATAGAAGCTATGGATAAAAACCTTAATTGAATCAAAACAAAAAAAGAATTATATATTTAGATAGCTAAGAGAGAGGTTAACATTATCAAAAAAAAATTATAAACTTGCATTGAAAGACGTGCAAACATGACGAGGAGCACAGACAAAAATATGAGGAAATTTGAAAAATCCTATCAATTAACACATCCAAAGCAAGTCATTTGGCGAGCACCAAATTTGATGCTCGCTAAATGACCTACATTGAATAAAATGTAACTTTCCCCTCTCTTTGTTCAACCACTTTCATAATGCTGACAGTGTGTAGTTTATGATCATAGATGGATAGTTGAGGTTTTACCTTTCATATGCTCTCTAGGGTATGTGTAGGATCATGGTGCGCCAAAAAGTGGCAATATTTGTAGGGTATGTGGCTGATGACTTTTTTTTCACCCAAAATTAATGAAACAAAAAGGGTTTTTAGAGGAGATTCTCAGGTTTCCAAAAATATAAATTATGATTTAATTTGAATTTAATAAATAATTATTATTCATAGGCTAATTGAAAAACATCTATAACTTTCAAACGGTATCATATTTTTTGAATCCGAAACATGTGTCACATTCTATGCTTCACATACTATAGGATTAAAAAAAGAAAAATTAAATTTCATGAAGTTTTGACCAAGTTAAGGTGGCCAGACAGACGAGTTTTTATATTTTCTAAAAGTTGTAATAAAAATTCATAATTAATTATTTACTTGGAAAAAATTACAAAAAAATATGCATCACATCCGACATGATTCCTCTACTTATATATAAAATATTAAAAAAAAAAAAATATCATTTTTTATTATGGTTAGGGTGGTATTAGACACCTACTTCTTATTTTTTCCCTGAAATTTAAGTACTATGCATTGAAATTTCAAATTTTCACTAAATAGATTTTATTTATTTTTAAATAAACCTAGTATTTTAGAAACTACATTCAATTTTTAAAAATTCTATTGTTACATATTTTTGAAATAATATAGATAACTTATTCAAATATTTACGTCAAGTTGCCTAACACTGATTTTTCTGAATTTTTTGCCACTTAAGGGCCTGTTTTTTGCATGATGATCCTGCACATACCCTCTACCTCATTATCGTAATTGGATAACTCTCTATCCATCTAAAGTCTCCCTCTCTCTCTCAGGTCTCACTCCTTCCCATGCTACCGAATACTCTTCTCCCACTCCAAATCCCTCTCTTAGGCATCGTTCCCTCCCACCCTACCTAGATAAATCTTACTCCAACCCCCTTTCTCACTATCCCTCTCTCTCTCCCCCTTTAGTATTTTTGTCTCTCTCACTCCATCTCCCTCTCTTAGGTCATTATATGTCTTTGTCTCTCTCTCTCTCTCAAGTATCTCCCTCCTACCCCCTCTCCCTCTCTTAGGTATCTCACTCACTCCCTCTATCTCTCTCCCACTCCCTATCTCCCTCACTTCCTCTATCTCTCTCCCTCTCTCTCCCTCCCTCTCTCTCTCTCTCATTCTCCCTCAAGTATATCCCTCCCCCTATCTCTCTCTCTCTCACACACACTCCCTCTCTCTCTCACACTCCCTCTCTCTCACCCCCTCTATCTCTCTCACACTCTCTCTCCCTCTCTCTTAGTTTTCTCCTGCCCACCCCCTCCCTCTCTCTCTCTCTCAATTCTCTCCCTCCTTCCCCCTCTCTCTCTCAAGTCTCTCCCTCCTAGACCCTCTCCCTCTCTTTCTCTCCCACTCCCTCTATCTCTCTCCCTCTCTTTCTCTCTTCCTCTCTCTCATGTCTCTCCCTCCCACCCCCTCTCCCTCCCTCTCTCTCTCAAGTTTCCCCCTTCTACCCCCTCTCCATCTCTCTCTTTGTCAAGTCTCCCCCTCCTACCTCCTCTCCCTTTCACAGTAACTCCCTTTATCTCTCTCCCACTCCATCCCTCTCTCCCTCCCCCTCTTTCTCTCTCTCAAGCATCTCCCTCTGACCACCTCTCCCTCTCTCTCACACACCCTCTATCTCTCTCCCACTCTCTCTCAGGCCTCTCCCTCCCACCCCCTCTCCCTCCCTCTCTCTCCCTCAAGTATCTCCCTCCTACCCCCTCTCCCTCTTTCAAGTCTCTCTTTGTCTCTCTCACTCACTCCCTCTATCTCTCTCCCACACCCTCTATCTCTCTTACTCCCTCTATCTCTCTCCTCACTCTCTCTTGCTCTCTCTTAGGTATCTCCCACCCACCCCTTCCCTATCTCTCTCTACCCCCTCTCTCTTAGGTATCTCCCCCCACCCCCCCCTCTCCCATCCCTCTATCTCAGGAACTCCCTCTACTTCCCACCCCCTCTCCCTCTCTCAAGTCTCTCTCCCACTCCCTCTCTCTTCTACTCTATTAGATCTCACTCTCCCAACCCCTCTCTCCAATATTTATTCCCTATCCCTCTCTCTATGGTCTCTCCATCCCACCCTCTCTCTCTCTCTTAGGTTTCTCCCTCCCACCCCCTCTCCCTCCTCTCTCTCAAGTCTCTCACTCCTAATCCCCCACTCTCTCTCTCTCAAAAGATACTTGAGAGAGAGTGAGAGAGAGAAAGAGGGTTTAGGGTTGAGTGTTTAAGGGTTGATGGTATAGGGTTGATGGATTAGGTTTGAGGCTAGAGGGTATTGGGTTGAGGGTAGAGGTTTGAAGCTTTTATGGTTTAAGGGTTGAGGGTATAGGGTTGAGGGATTAGGGTAGAGAGGGAGGAATGGATGGAGGAAGAGTTGGAGGGAGAAGTGAGATAGATAGGAGAGAAGAGGAAGAAGGGATACAGATATATGAGGATTGGGGATCCAATGTTTAGGTTAGAGGGTTGATAATTGAGGGAATAGGGTTGGGGACCTATAAGGTTGATGGTTTAGGTTTGATAGAGTGAGATGGAGAGGGTTTAGGGTAGAGGGTAGAGTGTTAAGGGTACATGGTAGAGGGTTTAAGGGTTAAGGGTATAGGGTAAAGGGTTAAAGGTAGAGGGGAAAGAAATAAAGGAAGTGAGTGAGTGAGAGAGAGAGACCTGAGAGTTGTAGATGGGGTAGGAGGGAGATACTGGAGAGAGAGAGAGAGAGAAGGTTGAGGGTTGAGGGTAGAGAGTTATGGGTAGAGGGTAGAGGGTTTAAGGGTTAAGGATAGATGGTAGAGGGTTTAAGGGTTCAGGGTATGGGGTTGAGGGATTAGGGTAGAGAGGGAGGAATGGATGGATGGATAGATGGAGGGAGAAGTGAGATAGAGAGAAGGGGAGAAGAGGAGGAAGGGATAGAGATGTATGAGGATTGAGGATCCAATGTTTAGGTTAGACGACTGATAATTGAGGGCATAGGTTTGAGGACCTATAGGGTTGATGGTTTAGGGTAGAGGGTAGAGGGTAGATGGTTAAGGGCATAGGGTACAAGGTTAAGGGTAGAGGGGAGAGAGAGAGAGAGAGAGAGAGAGAGAGAGAGAGAGAGAGAGAGAGAGAGAGAGAGAGAGAGAGGGTTGGGTGTCGCGGGTAGAGGGTTTAAGGGTTAGGGGTAGAGAGTAGAGGGTTTAAGGGTTGAGGGTATAGGGATCAAGGATTGGGGTAGAGAGTGAGGAATGGATGTGGGGAGAGATGGAGGGAGAAGTGAGATAGAGAGAAGGAGAGAAGAGGAGAAAGGGATAGAGATAGATGAGGACTGAGGATCCAATGTTTAGGTTAGAGGGTTGATAATTGAGGGAATAGGGTTGAGGACCTATAGGGTTGATGGTTTAGGGTAGAGGGTAGAGGGGAGAGAAATAGAAGGAGTGAGTGAGAGAACTGAGAGTGGGAGAAGGGGTAGGAAGGAGAGATTGGAGAGAGAGAGAGAGAGAGGGTTGAGGGTCGATGGTAGAGAGTTATGGGTAGAGGGTAGAGGGTTTAAGGGTTAAGGGTGAGCGTATATGGTTGGAGGATTAGGGCGGAGAGGGAGGAATGGATGGATGCTAGAGAGAGAGAGAGGGTTGAGGGTTTTAGGGTAGAGGGTAGAGGGTAGACAGTTTAAGTATTTAGGGTTTAAGGGTTAAGGGTAGAGGGTTTATAGTTTAGAGATTATGATTGACATTTTAAGGGTAGATGGTGTAGGGTTGAGAGAGAGGGGGGTTTGACGGTTTAAGGGTTGAAGGTTGAGGATTTACGGTTTAAGGGTTGAGGGTTGAGGATAAAGGGTTGATAGTTGAGGGTAGAGTATAGGGGGTTGAGGGTAGAGGGTATAGGGTAGATGGTAGAGAGATAGAGAGATAGAGAGAGACAAAGAGAGAGAGAGGGTTGAGGGATTTAGGGTTGATGGTAGAGTGTCGAGGGTTTAAGGGCTTAGGGTTTAGGGTTTAGGGTTTTAGGGTTTATGGTAGAGGATAGATGGTAGACAATTTAAGGGTTTAGAGTTTGAGGGTTAAGGGTAGATGGTTTAGGGTTTAGGGATTACAGTTTATAGTTTAAGGGTAGAGGGTAGAGGGTGTAGGATTTAGGGTTTAGGGTTTAGGGATTATGGTTTACAATTTAAGGGTAGAGGGTGTAGGGTTCACACACAGAAAGAGAGAGAGAGAGAGAGAGAGAGAGAGAGAGAGAGAGAGAGAGAGAGAGAGTTGAGGGTTTAAGGGTTTTAGAGTTGAGGGTTTTAAGGTTTTAGGGTAAAAGCACATAGCTATGTCACACTTTAAGCCAATTTATTAGCACAACTTAATTTCAATATTTATGAGTAAAAATTAATTTTGGTCAAACATATGATCTAGTAAGATTCATTATAACTAAGTTAGATACTTCCACAACTTTCTCAGCAAAAATTGTTGGCTAAAAATATATGGAGCACCACTTTGTTTCCAATTTACCAAAAAAATAAAATTATTTGAAAAACTTGAAGTTTCAATAACTACTACTAAAGTAAATAACATTTTTTTTAAAATATAAAAATACCCTTTTGTAGATCCATAAGTTTAGTTTTAAA